>PVKE010016030.1:17733-32678 GCA_004027555.1 Craseonycteris thonglongyai
AGGACCGAGGATCGAATCCCGGCTCCGGCCCAGGCAGGACCCACGTGCTGAACTGCGGAGTTCCCACAGTTTGGTTCTCTAACTGTCTCTGTCTCTGTCTCTCTCTCTATCTGTCAAAAAGTAAAATAGAAATAACTATGCACTGAAGAGAAAACGATAATTTCTCTCTATAAATGTGAAAAGATAAAAAAAAAAAAAATAGCTTTATTCTTTGTTTATTCATTATTTCTGCCCTGGTAATTTATTTGCATGGAGTATACATTTGTGAAGGAGATACCTAAAATTATATATTTTTTGTTTACTTAGGAGGTACTGCATAATTTTGTCATTATATCAAACTAGTCCAGTGAAGTAAGTTCAATTACTTATCAATTCTGATAAGTAGCATTATAACAGATTTCCATTTGTGCTATATATTCCTTGTCAACCTTCCAGATCTACTCTCTCCTCTCCTTGTTCTTGCTGCGTGCTCCAGAAGGTTGATTTTCTTGGTCTGCACTAGTTGGACCATAACCTCTGGGTTTTGGTTAGGGTCAGCCTATGGGAGTTATTGACAGTAGAGTAGAAAATAGGAATAGAGAAAGTTTAGGGTATTTATTTCCTTGGAATCCTCCCTGTGGATTTGGTTGAGGGATGACTGCATCTTCTACCAAAGGCCAACCCTCTTGTACAATGGCCCTCTTCCATACCTATCGCTACAAGTCTTTCTGGGTACCCAATAGACTTAGGGCAGTAATAGCTCTCCTACTCTACTCCTGTTGCTAGCCCTAGTATGTTTCACCAATCTGTGGGACCTTTCCTTTACCATGGTCCACCAATAGACACCCCATTTTCTCTTGGCTGGGCTAAGGTTAGTAACTGCTTATAGGATTTTGTAGCATGTGCCTTAAACATATAACTAATATCAAAACCCAAAAAGTTCATTATCTAGGACAGAGAAAGTATTCTTAAAAAAAAATCATTATCTGACTTTTTCAAGTATGGCAATTTAGAGATTTTACTGGGACTCTGAAGAAGAACAGTGGCATCATTAGGAGTTAATTTCTAAAGTTGTTTTAGAATTTCTAACTTGTCTATGGGACACTAAAAGGTATAGAGTGAATAAAAGTTTGATATTTATTTATCCTATGCCAATTGACAATAACCACAACATTCTAATTAGAAGTTACCATCATGCAGAGTTAAAAACAATGTAAAAGTTGAATTCTTCTACCTTTGGTAGATAAAATGTAGTATGTCAGCACTATTCATAGCTCAACTCATTCTACCTAACACCTACTTCTCTTTGTTAGCTGTTATATACTTATCAACCATTCCTTTAAAAAGTATTGCCCAGTGGAAATGATTGTCTGTATTGATTGAAAATCTTATAGCACTGTATTGATTTGCAGAATTTCTTTTCATGTAGCCCTAAGCTCTTCAGGGGTTTTGTAGAAACTAACTACAAAAGACTGTTTGATCTACAGAGTACACCAGTTAGAAATCTACTGACTTAATATTATTGGTGTGCCCCCATTCAGTTTAGTAGACAAAAAGGTTAGCTTTCACCATGAAGAGATGTTATGAGAAACTAAATCCATATCTCAGCTGCTTAAATAGAACAAATAAATGAATATCCTCAAGGTAACTACTAGGCATTTAAGAAGTACCCAATAAATATTTAATGATTAAATTAATTAACCATGTATTATAGCTTTTAAGAAGACCTATCTATACCTTATGATAAAACTAATCATCACATGTGGGTCTTCATCTCCAAAGAGTAGTTCCTAGAAGAATATTTTAAATTTTAATATATTTATGGAATATCCTTTAGTATGTTGTTTATAATTTGTATCTCATTTTGAGTATTATTAATAATGATTTAAATAGACATTATTTATTCTTTTGGAAATAACTTGCTGCATTATTTAGTATGATTTATTGTATACCTTAGGACCAGAAAATACTTCTGATGGGATTAATTTTTGGTTTCATTATGAAAATAGATGAGATGCAACATGATATATTGGCAAAAAGGACAGACTATGAATGAAAATACATGAGTTTAATTTTTAGCCCACCTACTTACAATACAATATTGAGAAGCTGTTCATCTTCTCAGAACTTTTAGTTTTGTCATTCATAAAAATGGGAGTAATATTGTAGGGATAACTGCCTCTCAAGATTATGGGGTGGGGACTATATTTTGTAACTGAAAATCAACTGTGAGTATAATTTGCGGAAAGTACGATGTGATTTAGAGCAGGAAACTTTTATAAGAGACACACTCTTATGAAACTTTTATAAGAGACACTTGATGAAAAGTTTGGAGACCCCTGGTGTAGATCACCCATCGTGAAATGGACAACCGCGTTGTCTCAAAAAAAATTCACTGAAGCCAAACGCGGCCTCTCACAACAATGCTAGCTGGTACGCTGATGCAGATGGGTTCCTAGACCACTCACCTAGTGGGGGAAGCCTGTCCTACAAGGGGCCCACCTTCCAGTAGATAATTCCATTTTGGGAGGGTCTCCTTTGTATGATTGACAAAATTCAATATTAAGTAAAGTTGGAGCCAGCTACAATTATTGGGAAATATATATCACTAAAACAAAATGTTTTGGACTACCCCTATTTTATAATGCACCCTTATTCTAATTGTCAATGGGTGGTAATTTTAATGTTCTAGACCAGGAGTCTCCAAACTTTTCAGCCCGCGGGCTGCATTAACTATCAAACAGCAGTTTGGGGGCCGACTACACACTCGAGGTCCACATAAAATAGAATCAAAACATAGATGTTGTTTTTAATTACTTATTTAATATTATTTTATTCAGATAAAAAGGTCTCCACGGGCCGGTTGAGAGGGCCTCGGCCCACAGGCCGTAGTTTGGAGACCCCTGTAAGGAAATCTAGACTAAATGTAATATAAAGGCAAGAATGACTTCAAAAATGTTACAAACTGCTTTTCGGAAAAGCCAAAGTAAAAGCATAAAATACTTAAGAGCATTGGCTCAAAATCTTGGTGGAGCTAAAGCCACCTTATATTTCCCAAGATAGTAGTTGCTATTTGGATCTAATATAATAGTTTTGTTTGAGGCTTAAGGCTACTCTGGGTCAGTATTGCTTGGTGAGTCAGGTGTGGTCACAAAGTCTCACCTGGCCTTCTTAGTAGGTCTCCATAAGGCTCAAACTGGGAGGAGGGGAGTGCAAACTTTTGCTCCAAGTCAACAGGTTGCCCATTCAGAGTAAGGAAGTTTACGAGTAGTGGCACACTCATTCATGCTTAATGACTATCTTAGGGAGGACGGAGCCCTGATTTTCACATTTGCCACTTCCTATAGCATAAACACTCCTACCATGGCTACTTTCAAGCTACCAATGGTCCAGCAACCTGCTCTCAAGATTCTTGAAAACGTGACAGGAGGGTTTCATGAGTTTCAACGAGCCAGCTGGAGCACAATAATGAGACAACTAGTATGGGGCAGGGAAGAGAGAGCCCCCACACCCACCCTGTGCCAACAAAGCGGGTTGAGAGAAGAGATTGCTCTCAAGTCCAGGAGTTGGCCAAAATGGGCATGGAATTGTTACTTTTTTGTTTTTTTAAGTTAAAGAGCTTATATCTCTCCCACTGAGCCAATTAACCCCTTTCCTCCATTTTCTATGTACCATCTTTAGCAAATTCTATGTTGATCACTATTCAGGGAGCTCAAAGACAGAAATGGGGCAGTATTGCTTGGTGAGCCAGGTGTGGTCAACAGAAAGGTTACTCATTATAAAGAGGGATAAAAGTTTAAGAGGATACACGCACATGGACACCCCTTTTATTTCATGCTGAGCAATTGGGAAAGTAGAGAGGCTGAGTGTTGGGAAATTTGCTGTAATACTTATCTTTGTTTCTATGTACAGGTGTCTTCTTTAAAACTACTTTTAAAAGTTTTGTCTTTATCACTGGTTTAAAGAATTTTTTTTATTATGTACTTAGTGTAGTTTTCTTTATTTCTTTATATTTTTGTGCTTTCGATTTGTTGAGCTTCTTAGATCTGAGTATTTATACTTTTCATTAAATTCAAAATTTTCCCACCATAAATTTTGTCAGAAATTTTTTCATCTCTTCTTTTTTCTTAGGGCCATAATTTCACATATATTAGGCCACTTAAGGTTGTCTCACAGCTGAGTGATTCCCTGTAAATTTTTTATTCAGTCTCTTTTCCTTTATATTTCATTTTTAATAGTTTCTGTTGCTATGTCTTCAAATGTACTAACCTTCTTGTCATTGTTTTATATCATGAGAAATTTAATGTATTTTCACCTAATAAATGCCATCAAAAATTTAAACTCTGACACATTTAGTCTTTATGATAGAATAGTAATTTCCCACTTACCGTACTTTTATGATATGTTTTATCTTGATGACTTCAAATTTGATTGCGATTCTCATTTATTTAATTAAATGAGTTATTTGTATCGGCCCCTCACTTTTTATTTTCTCTTTAGTTGAGCTTTGTGAGAAAACAATTGTTTTGTTAGTTTGCCTGATGAACCTTGAAACACATACTGCTCTGATTGTTGTTTTAAGTATCAAATGTCTTAAGATCGTGTTTTGGTGGCAGACAAGACTTCCCTGCACAGAAGAGAATAGTCACAGTGCCATGTCTCTCTCAAAGAGCTTGAAATTGAGAAGCCTTGAGTAGGCTGCTGAGTATGTATTGCTTCTTTTTTAGCGTAACACTGTGTTGCAGAGGGTTTCTGGATCTCTCTCACCACATGGAGATAAGCAGTCTTTACTCCAGCTAGTATGCTTTTGGCTGCATAGAGTATAGCTCTCCCAAGACACTTGCTGTACTAGGGCCCATGAGAGTGAGCTACATCTGTTAAAGCTGGAAGCTTGTATGCAAGTAAAACTATTTTTTAATCTTTCCAGTGATAGCTCTTTGCTTTGCTTCTCCTTTAGTATTTAGCTAAGTCTTTTAAGTTTTTTAGTTTTCTTAGCTGGGCCAATGGGAACGGAGGGAAAATGTTTTTGATTAATTTTGGCTATAAGGTGAATGGAGAAACCCAAAAGGTAGGTAAATTTCAGGGGCAAAGGAGTTACTTAGTTGATTGCCTTCCCCACCTATAACAAATACTTCTTTTCAGAGATATAACTTTGGAGGAATTACATTTTGCTGGATGGGGATAGGTGAATGATCTTCCTGACAAGATTCTTTACTGCCCTGTTCCTTTCTCACTCCCTCACCAACATATACTTTGTCTCCTTATTACAGACCTTTGCTCTTAAACAGCTGGCAACCAATGCCTAAGATACTAATTGAAAGAAAATTTAATAGTTTTTTGCTCTGCATTTTAAAAGATAACCCTTAAAGATGAAAGGCTAGTCTATGATTAAAGGAATAAACACTTAATGATAGAATTTTAGATAGAAGGAGATGAATTGGAAAGTAGGATCCTGCCAAACTGTGCCACTGTGCCTATAGATTTTTATGCCAATATACATCTCTCTTAACTTAGCTTAATCTTTGTTTTTAAAGTACCATTCAGAATTAAAATTTAAGGTGATTATTTTTGGGAAACTTTATGTATTCCAAGGTAAATCTATCAACTTAGACTCTGAAAAAATGTTTTAACTATATACTTATAATAAAAATCTATAGAAAATATATTTATTTTTCAATGAGTTATAGCTAAGGTGAATGACCATAACATATGAATGTGAGCGGTGTGCTGTCAAGGTTTGCTTATAATACTAGACTTGACTTATGATAGGTGCAAATTACACGTTCCTAAATCAACATAATAGCTCTTTGCAAATCTTATGTTCCCAGAATTTTTGAAATGGTTATGATATTTATTTATTTCTCCACCTTATTTCAGGAAAGAATTAGAGGACTAAAATGAGTAGATTTTAAAAGTAGCCTTTAGAACACATATATTTGTTTAGCAGTATGTGAGATCTTTATTTTCTAATTTAATTAACATTTGACTTTTAGGTATTCAGAGGATGACTATCTTCAGATTATCACAAATATTCAGAGCTGTCCGTGGAAACGGCAAGTAGAAGAATATGACAATTTTAGGTAAAACATTTTTTTTATAAATAATATGATATGAAAAGTATTTTGTAGTGAATTGCTTTGTAGAAAAAATCAGCCACATGTTATTAGAAAGAAAAGTATAAGGGGCCAAGTAACAATCAGGATGATTCCATTCTAAGGCCCTCTTCTGAGACATGTGGTATTCTATCCCCATCTCTTATGTAAAAATTTATAATTATGTTACTGAAATTAATTACACAAATCCTAAGTTCAAAAAAAGTTTTTATTATTTTTTTATTATTATGTTTTGGAGGGTGTTGCTTCTTTGTACCATTTATATTTGTTCTTTATTTGTTTATTTTGTAAAATGGCATTAAGGAATGTTCACAAAATATAGAAGGAAAATAATCATCCACAATCCCATCACATTAGAGCAAAAACTGTGTTCTTCTTTGGGTATTCTCTTACGGTTTTTTCTCATTACCTTGCTAATATTAGCAACATTCAGGAGTGTGAATTGCCTCAGGTAATAACCTGGGGAGGAGCCATCAACCTGACAAGACCAGGTTATCAGTTGACTATTACAGAGCTATCTTGTGCTTGGATAACTTGGAGCCCACCCAGACAGAAAGAAATTATGTTAAAACAATATGCTTCAGGGGGGAAGGGCAATGCATGGATACTTATCTGGCACCACTTCCTGCCAATACCTGCTCTTCTCACATAGCTGGGCCAGCTGTCTCTTTGCTCGCCCAGACTACATTGCTCTGCTTTCTTTGCTCACATTCTGATTTTTTTGCTGTATATCAATTCAAGTCTTGTCCTATGTCAACTTATTTTGTTATATTGCAATGTAGAAATAGGTTTTAATCTTTACCAGTTTGTATTTTCGAAGTTTGCTTTCAGCATCGAGTCTATATAGAAGCCTTCTTAAAGAAACTTTGCTTTCCCCTAAGATTCTGTAAGAAGTATCTGTGACCTGACTTTCTGTCCTGTGGGAAGGCAGTTTCTCTTGTTTGCATGGTACTGTGGCTCTGCCTATGATACCATCAGTTGGTATATGCTAGAGTCATTGGACCAGCTACTTTTGAGTTGCTGCTTATGAGAGTGGTCCTGGCTGGCTCCCATTGGGTGAAAGAGTAACTTTCTGATTGGACAAAAGCTGAAAGTGACTATCTTCCCTCCAATAGGTAGTCACATGGCTGTTGTGACTTACTGTGGGAATACCACTAAGCATGGGATTCCTCTTTATTTCCAGGATATTTTATGTTATACAGTCTGCTATAGATTGGATGTGTCTCCTTAAAAGTCATAGGTTTAAAATCTAATCCCTAATGAGATAGTATTGGGAGATGGGGCATATGGGAGGTGATTAGGTCATGAGGGTAGAACCCTATGACTGAAGTTAACGATTTTATAAAAGACACCCTGGAATTCTCTCTCATGCTTTCCAGCACGTGAGGACCCATTAAGAAGACACTGGTCTGTGAAACAGGAAGTGGGTTCTCATTAGACACGAAATCTGCCAGCACCTTGACCTTGGATTGATCAGCCCCCAGAACTGTGAAAATAAATTTCTGATGTTTATAAGCCAGCCAATCATAGTGTTCTTTTATTTATTTTATTTATTTTTTATTTTTATTGTTTTTTTTTGACAGAGAAAGAGAGAGACAGAGAGAAGGGGGAGGGCCCAGAGCAGTCTCCATAGTTGACAGCATTAGTTTTCTATATAGTTTCACTCCACAGGTGGGCACGGGGCTGTGCAAGGCAGGAACTGGGCCATGAGCCTCCTGCATCGGCCCTGGTAAGAACTGAACTGGGGGCACACCCCAGTTCAGCATATGGGTCTGCTTGTGCTGGAGCCAGGATTTGATCCTCGGGCTCTAGGGTTGCAAAGTGAGCGCTTAACCCACTGAGACATCCCAGCTTCCCCCCATAGTGTTCTTTTATAGAGGGTCAAATAGACTAAGACGCAGTCCTACTTGAGATTAGATTTGAAAGATCTTCCTGACAGGGAAACCAGAGAGAAAGTTGTACAGGCAATTGTAACCTAAATGATCACAGGGTCAATGAGTGGCAGAAAATTCTGGTTCTGGAGACCTTTCTACATGTGCAGAACAGGCAAAAGAGGAAGAGGGACATATTGCGGTATTGAGCAGTTAAGTATCAATCTGAGCTAATTAGCTGGAAAGACTAAAAGAATAGTGACACCAATAATCAAACTAGGGAAAAAGAAGCTTATACTTCTGCTCTAAAGTTGATTCAGGTCAATTCTATGATAATAATATTAATACAAACAAAACAAAATATACTCAATACCTCTTTGAGAGCATTGGTGAGTTACCAAGGCAGGGAGAGATTACAGGACTAAGGTCCCAAAGAAACAAAAGATGAGGCAGATGAGCCCATCATTTGGAGCTTCTTTTTCGCACAGGGAACCAGCCAAATGCAAAAGCAAAAGCATGGCTTAGAGGCAGAGCCGCTGAGCAGAGCTTCCAGCCCAAATTTGGATCATTTCCATCCTTAATCGGTTTTAGATCTGCCCTCAGCCTTGATGCCTGATAGAACCAAAGTCCATTCTCTCTGGAAGAAGGCAACTTCATTCAGAGCCTTCAGTTAACTCTGCAAGTTTTCACACACAATATCTGGCTCAATTAAAAAGGGAATTCTTTTGAAAGGCTTTTTTTTTTCTTTTTTTTCTTTCTTTAAAAATAAAAAGTAGCCCTCTCTTCAAATCTAAGACTGTATGAGAGTCAGTGTGGTGAAATGTAATGGATAGAAGCTGTATAGATGGATGATATGCAGACAGAATGGCCATTTTCCTTTTTATACCATTGCATTATAAAAAGTGCCTCTCTCAGTAACCATGATGACAACCCAATGGCCTATCTATCCCTTCAGGGGTCAATTTAAGTGAACATCTGGGGCTATAATAATTATTGTTTGTTATCATTTAAGTGAAGCATCATGATGATATTTATTTACTTGCATATTTATTTTATTATAATGTTCTTTTTATGGGCATATTAGTAAACTAAATTATAGAAGCCCTCAACAAAAGTTTGTGTAATTATATCATAAAAAACCACCCACTCTCCTAAAGTTTTACTAAAATAGCTGGCCAAATCTGGGGAGTTTCTGGTTAATTTATAAAGCTGGTGTTACAGCAATGCCACCTATTATAGATTTCAAGTAACTAAATAGTTTTCTATTTTATTTATGCACAGCATTTTACACCAAATTGAAGAAATGTGAAATGTGAGCCTTAAAAGGGTGCTAACATTCTTTTAGCAGGAATTTTAGAAGTTACATTAAATTCTAAAGAATATGAGCAAGTGAATACATTCTAAATACAACTGCAACCTGATTGCTGAAACTCAGTTGAAAACTATGAAACTTCTGTGGTCACATGATCTAAAAATTAGAGAGCATTTAAAAGTTATTTTTTGTAAATAAATATGCCACTTGCATATTTATTTAAGAAAAGAATAAATTTTATTTTTTAACCAGTATTTGTTTAGGGTTTCCTATGTCAAAGCACAGGAAACCTCTTCAGCCTGCTATAGTGTAGGCCACAAAGTAGGACTTCAATAAATATATATTTGGGGAAGCCGGGACGGCTCAGTGGGTTGGGCGCTCATTTTGCAGCCCTGGGGACCGAGGATTGAATCTCGGCCCCGGCCGTGCTACCCATATGCTGAACTGGGGAGTGCCCCCAGTTCATTTCTCACTGGGGCGAGACCCGGGCCCACTTCCTGCCCTGTGCTGCCCCACATCCACCTGTGGAATGAAACTATGTGGAAAAACTGATGATGTGCAACTATGGAGACTGTTCTGGGCCCTCCCCCTTCTCTCTGTCTCTGTATCTGTATCTCTCTCTCTGTCAAAAACAATAAATAAATCTTTAAAATAAATAAATAAATAAATATGTATATATTTAATGAATGAATGCATGAAAGTAAACAAGAAAAACTATAAGGTTTTCTTGCTGACCTTGAAGAAATTGTACTCAGTTGGGAGAGACAAAATAAAATTATGAGTATTTATGATTTAATTTCAGAATGAGTGATTTATACAAACACTGTGATCTATCAATGCATGATCACTGTGGGATATGATTTCTTGAACAATTTGGTGGGAAGAAGGACTTGAGCTATAATTCTGAAGGCGGGTATAATGGAAAGGAGAGACCAATATAGGAACAGTAAGACCACTAATAAACATGAGTACATTTCAGGAGCAACTTCACTGGGGCAGTGAAGTTGTACTAGAGGGTGCTTGGGATAAAGGGCATACTTGTAGTTCAACAGGGGTACCCCTGATGTTGCACAGAGCTCTACTTATGGGAATCAAGTCCACAGGCTTTTTGTAAATATCCAGAACCCAATAGAGATATTTGTATCAAGGAACTCACATGATGAATGTATTATTTTAGAGAAATAATGGTATGCAAAATATTATGCAAACTGGAGTCTTAGAAGGGAATGAATAAACTGAAGGAAGTCAGAGCAGTCAGGAGCTGGTTATAGAAGGGTAACCATAGAATGATGAAGATCTAAAACAATTATAGTGGCTATAAAAATATCAAGAAAGGGACACTTGATTGAGCTCCTTGGGGCATGGTATGTTTTATTTATCTTTGTATCTCCAGTGCCCATCACATAGACAGTGCCCAATAAATAGCTGTAGTATACCCGGTTGCTTATTGATTTCTAGTTTTCTAATTGAAGGAGAAGAAGAAGAAAGGGTCAAAGACAAATGAGAGATGTTGGGTCTGATTGATTGGGATAGTAATGGTGCTATTGACAAATAGAAAGATTTAAAGAGGAATTGCTTTTTGAGAAGAGGAGCACATTCTAGACAGCCTGTGTTTAAGCTGTCATTGGCACAACCAGATGCATAAATGTTTCCTTGGTCTAGGATAAATATAAATGTTGAGAGAAAATGGACTTTTCTGAAAAAGAAAGGCAACTGCTATTTAATATTATGTAAGAAATATGGCCCTTCAAAAGCCTATCTTCTCAGCAATTATTATTATTATTTTTTATACTACTTAACAGTGTTTTTCCTCTGTTTATAGAGTATTATGCTTTTACTCACTTAACATTTAATCGTGCGTCTGCGAACTGGTGGCTGGGGTTTGTGTCCATAACTTTTGATGGCCTTTCCCTAAAAACAGCCAGAGTCCCGGCAACCAGTTCCATGAAGCTCTTGAATTTGCATGTGACATTGTATATGAGTATGTTTCTTGGAAAACAATCTCTAACTTTCATCAAATTCTCAAGGAGTCTAGGACCCCTGAATGGACTAAAATAGGTCTTAAGGACTCTTTTGTACTTGAGGTTCTGTTTATGTTGGAATTTTATTGCTTGTTTCAACTGCCCTGTATGCATGGTTAGCATCAGCTTAGGCATAGTGGCCCTTCCGAAGATTTATCTCTCCCTATCTTCTGCACATTCTAAGTTTCAGTTATGAATTGGTGTTTTTGTGAGATCCCTGATGAACCTAGTTAATGAGGGATTTAAGTGAGTATTAAAGATACCCTGTCCCCTGTTTTATTCCTGGCATCTAATTTCACTTACGTGCAGCTGTATAACGTTAAGAATGTCTAGCCATCTACCTTCTGCTTTTAAAATTAACTTATTCTATTTCACTTTTCCCCTTAAAACATAAGTTGATACACATTATAGTAATTTATGAAAATTCTACCTGGATTTCAGTGTAAGAACTTTTTTACAGGGTGGTTGTATAAATTTATAAGGAAATGCTAAATTATTTTTTCAGAAGAACTGTACCATTTTACAATTCTAAAATAAATGTATTAGAATTCATGCTGCCCCACATCTTTACCAGCACTTGGTGTTATCAGACTTTTTAATTTTAGCCTGACTGGTATCTCATAGTATTTCCAATTTTCATACCTTGGATAACTAATAACATTTAGCTTCTTTACATGTGTTTATTGGCCATTTATATTTTCTTTGTTTGTGATGTATCTGTTCAAGTAGTTTACCCATACTTTATTGTGTTATCTGTGTTTTTATTATTAATTTGTAGTTCCTATTTTATTTTTTTTACATTTTGACCCCCTTTAGTTAAATTATTGTCCTTCACATTCTCTTCCTCTCATTTTTAGAAACTGATACTGTTTTGCTTGAACTTAGATATTTGAGAGTAAAATAGAAATGCTTACATTTAAATGAAACATAATGATAAATGTCCCTTACTTCTATTTCTTCCCTTCCTCTACTTCACCTTGAAAGCTTCTTGTGATGCTCTAAAAATTTCTGGTCAGCAGGTTTAATCCCAGTAGAAGATCTTTGTGCTTCAATAATTTCCTAAGTAACGTACACAGTAATTACTGCATTACCTTTCATGAATTGTTTTCTAACTTAAAGAAATACATTCATTTGTGTAATGAATTATGAAAAACTAATAGGTACAAAAGCAACAGAGCTTAGTTTTCATTTTACTTTCACTTTTGTTTCCCCAGAAATACTCATACTATTGTTTTTTTAGTTGCTTTTGGATCTTCTAATACCATTTGATTTATTTAGATGTCCTCATGTTTCATTCATGTGGATTTGAATCCAAAATGACTAAATATTATCAATCACGTACTTACTGACAACTTAATGGTTGAAAACAACGCTACTATGTAAATGCACACATTTATTTTAAGACTCATGTGTGAGATACCTTTCAGATTATTTGTGAGACAAGTATTTTGTGCCTGATAACTTTGTTACAGATAACTCTTACATGGCAGCGATTTTATTTAATCTCAAATTGCCTACTAAGTTTTGATTAAATTAAAATTCCTTAAAAGATATTCTTTTGCTGTGTGTGTGTGTGTGTGTGTGTGTGTGTGTTGGATATATAAAAAAAGATTCTGTGCTGTGTCAGTAGATTCACTAATATTTCTAAAATAACAGTTAATATGTTGCTTTCATTTTTATTTGCACTCCTTGAAAAAACATACAAAAAGAAGAGATTAAAAAATACATAGAAACAAATGACAATGGAACCACAACATACCAAAATTACTGGGATGCAGCAAAAGCAGTAATAAGAGGGAAATTTATATCACTACAGGCCTATCTCAAGAAACAAGAAAAATCACAAGTAAACAACCTAATATCACATCTTAAAGAACTAGAAAAAGAAGTACAAAGACACCCAAAGCCAGCAGAAGAAAGGAAATAATAAAAATTAAAGCAGAACTAAATGAAATAGAGGATAGAAAAACAATAGAAAAAAATTATGCAACAAAGATCTGGTCTTTGAAAAAATTGATAAAATTGACAACCCCCTGGCTAGGCTCACCAAAGGAAAAAGAGAAAACACATAAATAATTAGAATTAGAAATGAAAGCGGGGACATTACAACTGATACCACAGAAATATAAAGGATCATACAAGAATACTATGAAGGACTATATGCCACTAAATTTTGCAACCTAGAAAAAATGGACAAGTTTTTAGAAACATATAGTCTACCTAGACTGAATCTAGAAGAACTGGATAACCTAAACAAACCAATGAACAGTAAGGAAATTGAAACAATCATCCAAAACCTCCCCAAAATCAAGAGTCCAGGATCGGATGGCCTCATTAACAAGTTTTACCAGGCATTCAAAGAGTAACTAACACCTATCCTCCTCAAACTTTTTCAAAAAATTGAGGAAGAGGCAATACTTCCCAACTCATTCTATGAGGCCAACATTATCATAATACCAAAGTCTGGCAAGGACATCACAAAAAAAGAAAACTATAGATCAATATCCCTGGTGAACACCAATGCAAAAATCCTTAACAAAATACGGTACTAACAAAAAAAATACAACAATGCATTAGAAAGCTTATACACCACAATCAAGTGGGATTCGTCCCAGGGACACAAGGGTGGTTCAACATACGCAAATCAATCAATGTGATACACCACATAAACAAAATTAAAGATAAAAACCATATGTTTATATCAATTGATGCAGAAAAAGCATTCAACAAGATACAACATCCATTTATGATCAAAACACTTAATAATATGGGTATAGAAGGAAAGTACCTCAATATAATAAAGGCCATATATGACAAACCCTCAGCGTATGTCATACTGAACAGGGAAAAACTGAAACCTTTTCTTCTAAAATCATGAACGAGACAGGGATGTCCCCTATCACCACTGCTATTCAACATCGTGCTGGAAATTGTAGCCAGAGTCATTAGGCAGGAAAGAGAATAAAAGGCATCCAAATTGGGAATGAAGAAGTTACATTGTCACTTTTTATAGATGACATGATCCTTTGTATAGAAAATCCTAAAGACTCCACCAGAAAACTGTTAGAAATAATAAACTAAAATAAAGTAAAATTGCAGGATACAAAATCAATGTACAAAAATCCACATTTTTACATATACAAACAATGAAATTTCAGAAAAAGAAATGAGAAAAATGATACCATTTGTGACCAAAACAAATATAATAAAATAGGAATAAACAACAAAAACATGAAGGACTTATACATGAAAAACTGTAAGACACTATTAAAAGAAATCGAAGAAGATACAAAGAAATGGAAGCATATTCTGTGTTCATGGATTGGAAGAATTAACATAATTAAAATGGCTACACTACCCAAAGCAATATACAGATTTATTGCAATTCCCATCAAAATCCCACAGACATTCTTTCAAGAAATAGATTAAAAAAAAACTATCAGATTCATATGGAATCACAGAAGACCCCAAATTGACAAAGCAATCCTCTGAAAATAAGTGAGTCTGGAGGCATCATACTCCCTGACTTCAGTCTATACTACAAAGCGTTAAGAGACCTATGGACACACTCAATAGCTTGGTGATTGCCAGAGGGAGGGGGAGGAGGGGGGAGGGAGAGAGGGAGGGAAGGTGGGAGAGGGCACCAGCA
>PVKE010016031.1:0-32575 GCA_004027555.1 Craseonycteris thonglongyai
GACCTCACACTTGCAAGGCAAACACTCATTATGTTGAGCTATCCTGGCATCCCAAGCATGTGCTTTTAAACATAGCATAGAGAAAATTTTATTGATGACTTTGTCCTTCTATTATAAACATTACTTTACTCAGCAGGTCCGTGAACTAAAAAGGCCCACGGCCATCCCATGGACTCTCCAGCCATCAATAATGGTTTCTACTTTTATGATCTTTATGTGTCTACCATCCTTTTTCCCCCCACATTTTTCCCCTTCCTGTATCCTTTGCTGATCTCAGAATTTTGGCTGCTTATAATCTGCCGCTTTACTTTACACACAATTGTCAAGGGAATACACTTCAGTTTATCACACATATAGTATTCCAGGTAGTCAATCTGAAAAAGGCATAAATCTGAAAAAGAGAGTCAGTAAGGCATTACAGGCACCCATTATGAGACTCATAAATGACAACTTCCCAATCAGTTTTCTATCTTTCAATGATAAATGTTGGTAACAGTTTATGATCAGTACATCAATCACTGGGAGAGAAAAAAGCCTCAAGTTCAGCTCCTTTTTTCTTTTTTAAGAAAATGCATACTTCTAAATATTTTGGAAAATACAGGAATTTTTGCAATGTGTGCAGTATTTACCTGACTTCATTTTGGGGGGGGGGGGGGGGAGAAAGGTTATTTGGGACGTTTATCACTCATTTTATTCTTCTACTATTAATGCTGACTGATCCTTAAACTCCATTTGGGTGACTATAGCCAGTGCTGCTAGTTCATGTATTAAAAGTTTTTAAAAATGACACTTAAATTCTCTAAGTGTTACTATTGATTAAACTGGATAATTTATTAAGCTGTATATTAGATCTCACATAACCAGATTAATGTGATGCACTTGGTTTCTGAGTATACATCGCCACTAACAGATTATTTTTCCTTAAAGATGGCTGATGTTTGCAGAAGAAAGTCATGCTGTCTAATAACTATATTAAAAATTATTTCTGCATCAAACGCTAAAGGAAGAAAACAAAATATGTGCCATTACCATTTTATCATCCATGTGAGGTCCCTGGCAGGAGCCAGTTCAAGCATCATTGCCTTTAACAGCATTTTCCCATTTCCTTGAAAATCTGCTTCACATAATCCCAAAGCTCCTTCTTTTAGCTTTTTCCATACGTGCCATGTTTTCATTGTGCTGTTTTCTCCTGACTATCTTACTTTTACTTGTGTATCTCTCTCTTAGTACCTCTTAAGGTCCTTATAGGCAGAGTCTTTATCACCATAGTATTTCTAGCAGCTGGTCTAATGCCCATTTCAGAGTGAAAACTTGTAGTAAATATTTTTTGTCTGGACTGAACTTCACATGATCAGATATCTTTATGATTTTAGCCACATTTATCTTGTCTCTCAGCAAGCTTCCATTAGAAAATGATGAAACATACACAGACAGGAAACCATAGTATAATCTATATAGGTGATCTCATAGATTACAAATAACGAATGTAAAAAATACCCAGTATCATGCAAAACCCACAGAATATAATATTCATTTATTTGTTTTCTCTTTGCACCATCAAAAAAATCTATGTGCAGAATGAGATAGAACATTCTCAAGAGATTAATTATTGTTGAAATCAATGATAATCTAATACTGCAATATATTTGTTTCATTATTGCAAAATGAGTATAAAGCCAAAGCTATTTTACTGTTATAGAAGCTATGAAATATAAAGACAATGTATTTGTGATGAATTAACAAAGAACAGAACTAAATTCTATGATCTCGATTTGGGGAATAATTATACAAAACATTTAAGACACTTTGCATTTCAGAAATTCTACTTTTTCTTGTCTATTATTAAGTCATTAGGACTGACTTGGGGCACAACTTCTCTGGACACATGAACCTAAGAAATGTGCGGTAGACTAACTCTTTATCCTTTGCATTGAAAATACTTTCATACAATGTGTTGAGTGAAACATTTCATGTTTGCTCATTAATTATATTTTTTTTTACATAAAGTTATCATTTCATGTCATTTGCTCATTTTTCCATGCCATCAATTTTCTACTAGCTTAAATAACATTAGTCTATGTTGGTATTAACATAATATTGTTGGTTTTAATTTTTTATTTAGTATGCTATTTTGCTCATGTTTATGAATACATTTATTAACTATTTGACAGTAATTTTGTTATGTTGCTTAATATTTTGTGAATCACTTGAACTGGCATGGTTTCTGGGTGATATACGGGATGATTCATTGTCTTCACTATTGCAGCATGAACACATTTTATCTTCTAGTTAGAATTTTTAAAAAGGAAAAGAAATGCCTAAATATTTGTACAACGGTGACAAAGACCTGAAAAAGCCATGAACTGGTGTTATAAGAGCTCCTCTTTTAAAGTGTGCTGAGGCCATGATGACCTCCTCTTTTCTCAAAATGATACAGTTCCGTCCACTGCCCTCACTGATGGCTCTTGTCAGCCACGTTTGTGTCACATGATCTTGACAAAGGTTAGACCGGATTCTTTTCCTGAACTTAAATTTCACTCATTTGGCAGCATACTGACAATCATTCACATGCATGGCCAAGTAAAAAGGCTAGAGCAACAATGTCAAAAGAAGCAAGGAAGGGAGAGAGGAATAAAACAAGGAGGCAGAAGTAGCCACAACATGGTTCTTAACAATTTGGAGTCTTCTGGTTTCCCATTCCTGTCTCTCTCAGGCTAGGTCTTGGCCTGGGTCCTGTGGAAAACCTCATGTTTCTGTTTACACAGTGACTGTAAATGGAAAAAGACTCTGACAAAGACATTAAGGATGGCCAGGATTCTGGTTACAGCCTTCCAATCAAACTCATATTCTGTGGACTTTGTATGCTGCTTTCCACTTCACTCTGAGAATTTTTTTTGTTTTTAATATCCTCTGATATTTGTTGTAGAAAGCATTCAGTGTATAGAAGTGCTTTCCATTTTGAGTCAGCTTTCTTTTTTTATTTTTTTTTAACTTGTTTTATTGTTTGAGAGAAGAGAGAGAGACAGAGAGAAGGAGAAGAGCCCAGAGCCGTCTCCATAGTTGTACATCATTAGCTGTGACATGGTTTCATTCCACACAGGTGGATGTGGGGCTGTGTGAGTTGGGAACCGAGCTAGGGGCCTCCTGCGTGGGAAGTGAGAAGCTTTTCTGCTGAGCCATCTTGGTGGTTAGCAGTGGTGCCACAGTTTCAGCATATGGGTTTGCACAGGCTGGGGCCAGGACTTGATCCCTGGACCTCGAGGGTGCAAGGTAGTGTTCAGCCTGTGGAACTATCCTGGCCTCCCCTTGAGTAAGCTTTTTTGGACACAATAATTTAAGTGTGAAAGAAAATATCGTAGAAATATATATTCTAAGGACAGGTGGCAGTTCTTTGGGTCAGAAGTTAATTATATCAGCTTGAAAAGACTTGTAATATTCTTCCAATGTGAGAGTACAAACAGCCACTGGCCTTAACAACAGACAGTTCACTAATGGGTAGATGCAGAAAAGACAGATTGAAGAGTATTTTTATGTGTTTTTTTCTATATATTTGCTGTATGAATTACTAACTGCATGAATTCAAGTAATAGATATAGATAGAATCTAGTAAAGAGAGAAATTAGTTTGGCTCTTGATTAAAGAAAATCTATGGTGTTTGAATAAAATTCCAGAGAAGAAACCTCATTTGTTAAACTGCTTTAGCTATCTAGTGTATTTGTTCCAATTATGCTTAGATCTAATGATTTTTAATATATCTATAATACTTTCATACAAGTATTTGATTTTGTCTGACTTAAAATTCGTTGAGGAGAAGAAATAAATTATTTTCTTATTTATTTATTTGTTTGTTTGTTTGTTTGTTTAAACTGAACTGGGGGCCTCACCACATTCGGGAAGCACACCCCAGTTCACCATGTGGGTCGCCCTGGGCCAGAGCCGGGATTCGATCCTTGGTCCTCAGAGCTTCAAAGCGCTTAACCCGCTGAGCCATCCCTGCTTTCCCTATTTTCTTATTTATTTTTGCTAAGTATCAGTGATTTTGCTAAGTTTTGAATATTGTAATATAAAAGTATAAAAGTTAAGAATGTACGTACTTATAAAGACTTGAGAATACACTGAGAAGTCTTTGAGAAAGAAGCTCTGTCCCTAAAAAGTGAGCAAGTCGGTCAGCCAGTGTGGTGTGTGCTATGAAGGAGGAAGTATATCCTGAGTTGTGACAGAGGCTCACAAAAGGACTTCTGCTCTCACCGTTGAGTTTGGGTGTGAGGAAAGTCTTCATGCAGGGAAAGGCCTGTCTAGATGAGCTGTTTCTCATGCAGGCAGACGGCCAGCACAAAGGGGGAACGAGAGTCTCAAAGATGATCATTTTCATGCAAAGTGAAGTGAATGGAGGTGACTTTCAAATGTTTACAGACTATTATTGCATCCAATCATTTTCTCCTGTCCATACTAAACAGACCTATCATCCATTCTTTTATTATTTATTATGTGCTTTTGTTTCCAGATATCTTTATTAATTTCCTTTCTGGCAGTTTTGTTTATCAAAAAAAAAAATGTGGAGTTTAATCAGGACAAAATAATCTACATATGCAGAGTGCCTTCAGGTTTATCTCAACAAAGAGCTTTAACTATTTTTTAAAAACCTAACTGGGTGACGCTCATATAAGCATTGAGCTGACATGCTAAGACTAGACAACGACGAAGCACAGCTATCCCACCACATTTTTTCTTTCTTATGATGCTGATGTTGCTCTCGTAAGTTAGTACTGTTTTCAACGGGGGTGCAGGAATGCGAAGTATGTTGAGGGGCACAAAAGTTCTTAAAACCTGATTGAACATCATGTAAATTATATACAATTTTTCATGTACCTCTCCTTATGTCATTCTGCAGGGGGAAGGTTAACAGATATTTAGCAGCATGCATCCATTCATTTACTGTATTTCTCACCTGGTACATGCCAGCCATGTGGAGAACAGAAGACAACTCTGTGAGTTTATTTGCTGTGTGTCTCTAATGGTGAAGTGTAAAGGCTTAAAGAACTTGCAGGTAGTTGAGAAAAGAGAGGGAAGTGGGGTGAGAAAACCCATGCTCTAGTGATAAGCCACTTCCAAACAGGTGAAGAGCCGCAGGGAATTGATTCCAGCATTAGTGATAGGTCATTTAACTTTATTCTTGATCACATGGGCAAATAAAAGAAGGTAGAGTCGTTGAATGCAGGGGTTCACAGTCAACCCTGAATTGACCATTAGCTTCTTGCTGTTCATGATCTTATCTGCATGTGAGTAGCCTTTGTAAATATATTGCATTATTTTTCCTGCCTACTAAACAGAGAATGGTCACATTTTCTCACATTAAAAAAAAAAAAAAATTTACTCACACAGAGTGATTCTCCAAGCACGTATTTTTCTGTCCCTGATGTGGTTGTTAATTTTGAATCAGTAGTCACTGTACCCTGGTGGTGCCAAGCAAGGGCCCAATTGCTCCCTGGATTCGTACATTAAGTTTGCTACTTAGTACCTGTGAGCAGGTGCTTTCAACATATTGCTCACTCTTTCAGGGTCCCAGTTGGAGATTAGGTGTGGAAAGGATGTTGTATGTTGACTTGCCAGACTGTGTTTAGCTCTGCATGTGTTTACCTTCCCTCCCTAATCACGTCCAAGGCCGCGCTGGGAAAGGATGTGGTGGTCCTATGGCTTATACCCCTTGTGTACACAGAGTTCCTATTCTATGTGCGCTGGCTAGGAACCTGGCTTTGCTAATTAGCAGGAATGAAAACAAAGTGTAGTCTGATTAATTGAATGAATTGTTGGTGACCTGCCTCATGGAGTCCCACTTATCCTCATCATTGTGTTTGGCTTGCCAGTTTTGTTTTGTTTTTACAACTTCTCTCTGGCCCTACATCCCCGGTTCCCCTTACTGGAGAATATTATTGGAAACCAAAACTATCTGGACACTAGATATGCTGCTTGTACCACATTAGTTCGTTACAATGTATCATAATGTATGTAAATTTTTCAATTTAACAGCTATACAAATTGAAATGTTATAATATTTTGTGTATTCTTTTTTTATAGCACACCTAAATTGAAGTATTATATTCGTGGTTCCGAAAACCATTTCAGGAGAAAATGCATCCCTGTGACCGCCTCAGTGGCTTAGGACGACCACATGCTTATCTGTCCTCTGGCTCAAGAAAACTAATCATTTCTCCTGGCATTAGGTAGTTTGCCTAGTTCTGTTTTTCGCATGAGCTATCTCACTCGATGTAAGGTTTATGTCATTAAAAGTGTGCCTGAAGATAGTGTTAACATTCAGGTTTTTTGTAGAATGTCTGGAAGATAGAAGAATGGATGCAGAAGTCATTTAAAATTCACCACCGCCTTTAATTAGATAGTTTAATGTTACAGGCTCAACCAATGAGCCTAGCTAGATCAAGTAGAGGTTTTGTTAGTGTTTTATTAGTGGTGTGTCATAGATATTGATTGAAGGATTGTACACAGACTGAGAATAGATGGGGCATGTGATGTGGTTGTATTTGTAGCTCCAGAGAAACTATGACATCTGGAACAATGAGAAAATGCAAAAAGATTATAGGGGAATTTTTTTTTCTAGCTTTCTAGAGGACTTTATTACAGATTTGCTGTGACTTTTCCTTGATTTAATAGATAGCTAGAGCTTTGAGAGCTAAATTATCTGACATAAGTTAAGTTCTCATTAGGACAGACATTCACCAGGAGTTTATACAACTTTCCATTTGATTATTGTGCTTATTTTCTATGACTCAAAATGATTCCTATGTTGAAGTTGAACGGAAAGTTGAATCGTATAGCCTGGACACAATATTATACAATTGTTAAACTTTTCTGTTTTGTAGACAGAGATTACTCTTCCTCACGAACTCTAGAAACATGCTGATTTATTATTGCTAGATAAAAAATAAAAGTATTTAAGACATGCTAACTTAATCACAGAGTGTTACCTTTCCCTGCTTAAGTGCTTACAGGAACACAAAGTGACATTAGGGAGAGAGAGATATTAAGGCACATTCAAAATCTTTAGTTGGAACGACTTTATAACAATAGGACTTAGTTCAGGCATTTCTTCAGGATTGAAAAGTACATTACTGGATTATGAAACATTCTGTGTTCTTGCAAAAATAAAAATTTAGAGTAAAATCTCATGCAGACATGATTGTTTCAAAATTTGCAAAATTTTAGATAAGTATTAGAACAATACTTAAACTCATACTATTTATAAGGTGTTTGCTACACAAATGCATGTTGTAATAATCATTAAACTAATGAAGAAGTCACCCTCAATTTCTTCAGAAAATCAGAATTAAAGTAATCTGTAAATTTACAGATTATATTTATTTGTTTATTATAACCGTTTCTTACACTTATGAAGGTCATGCTTTTTTATACTAATTATAGAGGCAATTGGTAATTTAGTGTGACCAAGTTACATTTTTTTCTTCAGAATACATTATATTTTAGCCTTCCTACATCGTAGATTTTTCTTCCAATTTGGTCATAGTAACTGAGGTTTAATTTAATGAACTTTTATGTTTGATATGGAATGCTTTGTAGGAATATGTGATTACCCACTCCCCCCATGTCTAAGTTCAATGACTAATTAGATGCAAAGTTAAAAAATTATTAAGTACTTTAAATTTTTTGTGGCATTCCTTACGATTGCTTTGCAATCTTATATAATATATACTTCTATGAGTGTGAGTTCTGCTGTCTTCATAGTAATGGATTAAAGGAGTAAGAAAGCAGAGGTTATGGTAGACAATGATTTACTATACTTCATGCTTCCAGCATAGCATTCAGCTACAGTGATGTTTCTGGCCTCTCTTTTCATTGAATTACTCACATCATTGGTGAGTATGGCTAAAATTCTCCATATACTGGTATAATCCCTTTCTCAGTTTTAATAACAGAACATGAAATTTCTCTCAAGCATCTATATGTCTTAGCTAAAGGACTGAATTTACCGGTTTTCATTTCAATAGTTGTAGCCATGTGACTGAGTTTTCACTGATGATATGGGAAGAGTTAGGTGATGTTTAAGAAGTCTCCTTCTATGGGAAGGCGGGCTATTTTCCTTGCATGTCTTGTTGATGGTGACTGAGTGCAGATGAGTAGCTGGTCCTGCAGTGAATCATATTTAGTAGGATCATGAATTCTCAGGATGGAAAATCAGCAAGTTAAACAGAGCTTCAGCCACTCATGGACCACTGACCTCCATGCTGCTGTGGGATCTGTCTTTTTTAGCCATTGTTATTTTGTATATTTTTTAACAAGCAACCACATGTAGACCAAATGAGATCATGACTTCAGGAGAAGAAGCAGAGCATGCCCGGCTCAGCTCTTCTTCTCTCTGTCCCAGATCTGTACATTTGTCTGCCTATAGGGTAGCTTTACTTGGACTGATTACTCAAGAATAATTTGCAAAAGTCAGCTGGTTTAGGACCAGGAGGGACTCTATCCAATTATTCATCAGAGGACTAGAAAACTCTTTGGGCTGCAGCTAGAAAAGCAGAATCTGAAAACAGCTTCATCATTAATAAAGTTCATATTTTTATCTCCATCTGCCAGACTCGTGTATCAGCTGTGTTGATGCTATTGACACGGTGGTCATTGAGAATCCATGAGAATAACCATAGAACTATCTACTGCAGTGTGTTCAACTGCCTGTCCAGGTGAACAGCCTTATTCTTAGTGTTTGCTTCTCTTAGTGGTTGAAGAATTTTTCTTATGGCCACTTTCAAACCATACATGTGACATCACTGAACAAAGCCGGACAGAAAAGTGTCACAGCACACCGTTGTGTAGTATTTCCAACACATGGGCTCATGAGGTGTAAAGTCACTTCCAGAACAAATGCCAGAGGAGAATGTGCTACCAACCATCAGGAGATGATGAATTTTTAATATGACTTACTTTCATATTTACTAAATTTTAATTATATGTTTATGTAATTTAACTTTACATAATAGTTCTGTATAATACTAACTTTTTGAAATTTTTGAAAGTTAAAAATTGGTTCTTGGGGGAAGCTGGGATGGCTCAGTGGGGTAAGCACTCACTGTGCAGCCCCGGAGTCTGAGGATTGAATCCCAGCTCTGGCTCAGGTGGACCCATATGCTGAGCTGGGGTGTGCCCCCTGTTCAGTTCTTGCTGGGGCCTGTGTGGGAGGCTCCCAGCCCAGTTCCTGCCCTGTGCAGCCCCGCACCCACCTGTGGAGTGAAACTATATGGAAAACTGCTGTCGACTATGGAGACTGCTCTGGGCCCTCCCCCTTCTCTCTGTCTTTCTCTGTCTCTCTCTCTGTCAAAAAACAATAAAAATAAATCTTTAAAAATTGCTTCTCAGGAGTCAGTATGCCCTGGTTCCATTCTTATCCATATCACTCAATACTTTATAACACATACATGTGTGTTTATACAGATCAGAATTATCATCATTTATGACTATTCTGTATCCAAATACTGCATGTGAATGCCAGGTTCATCATAAAATATTGTACTATTCTAATAACTTATACAATTTTGTTTTCATGTTGATCTTATGTAATCACAAGTTACATATAGTAATTACAAGTTAATTTATTAATCCCAAGCATAGTGAAGATGTATAGGACTTTGTATTTCTCATTTACATGTGTGAAGCAGAATGATTTTCTGTGCTCTATCCTGAAGTATGTTGCTAGTATTCAGTGATTACACTTACTAACTTCCTAGGGTATTTTCACATAGTAGCTCCGGGAATATGGTGTTTCAAATGTGATTTGGAATAATAATGCAAGTATTAGTCTGTGGTTATTAAAATGCCTGGTTTACTGTTACATTGATTTACATTTCAGTTTTTAGTAAGCAAGTACTTTCTTTGCAGTTATTTTTCTATATCCAACCTTCATATTTTGTTCAAAATTCCCAGGATTTGATTACCAAGAAAGTGGTATTTTTGTTCTTTCAATGAAGGAAGTATACCAACTCTATATCATTGGATAATATTTCATTATAGTGAGGCTCACTTTTCTTATTTGTATGTAAAACATGCAAACCATGATACACAGACGTTACCTTGTGAGAATTATTGAGATAATGAATGCAAAGCAGCTGGAGTAATTAATAATGGGTACATACCAAGCACTCTGATCATTATAACTCTAGGCTTGGCACTTAAAATGCCAAATCTGCAGCCCAGATGTTAAAGTTGTGTTTGATTTCAGGGGAAGAGCTGACTTCAGAGAGGAAGTAAGAAGTTGTATAATATATAGCTAAATGACACTTTGAAGTTGTACCCAAGAAGAGCCAATTATCAGAAGGATGAGGGATGTGAGCATCAGGTCATGACAAAAGAAGGGAAAGAGAAAAAAGTAAATAAAGTCACTGAATTTCAGACTCAAATTCCATAAATGCATACAAGGATCAAGAGCCCGATTTTGTCTGATGCTAAGTAGGGTCCCTGGGGCCCTAGAATTCAGAAGTGTTAAGTTCTGTCAGTTAACTCTGCCACTTCTAGTTGTTAAAGAAACAAAGAATTTGTATCTGAACCTTATGGCAGACATTGACTTTATTCATCAGAGAACATTTTTAGACAGTTGATACAAATATAAAACAGGAGAAATCCTACTTATTGTAACTGAGGGAATAGAAAAGTGTGCACCATCGGAATATGGAAGTTGATATTTCAAACTATACTCTTGGTTCCTTCACTAGCCACATAGCTTTTCAGCTAATATTTAAGGCTTTGTGATCCTTGATATCTGAATTTATTTGTTAAACACGTTTCTGTCATGATCCTAGATCAAGGCATATAAATGATACATAAGTCCTTAACCTATTTTTGGTGTATGTTTTATAATCTCTGGTTATGTTGTTGGCATAAGCAGTGTGAGGACCATGAGGAGAAAGCATTTAATATTTATTTGTCTTATTTTAGATGAACCCTTGCCCTATAAATAATTGATTTTACGGAATGGGATATATTATCGAAGAATTAAGTGGACGGTCAGAGGATGTATGCATTCTCCTGGCAGCTGGCTGCCCTGGCTGGTGTGTCACTCAAAGTTCAGCCTGACTCTGCGTTGGCAGCTGCTAGGTTGCTAGGGGCTCGTTTTTTAAATGATGCAGCTTAAGTTCCATCTAAAACCTGTAGAACTAAAAAAAGGATTGAGACTTTTGTTGCAGAAGAACATAAGGGAGTCTTTAGTAATTTGAGGGCCTTCACTGGACTGTTCGTATGTAGAATGTGGTGCTGTGGCTGCCTTCTAGAAAAAATTCATTAGAGTGTTCATAGAGAGCATCACACACACACAAAGATAATTCTAGATTCGAAGGTTAGGTTTGTAAGCTGATCTCTCCAGTGGCTTTTATTTAATGAGAAACAAATGACCATCTGTAGTACTGCGAGACTTTCTCTTTCTACATAATTACTGAATTAAGGAGCTAGTCAGAAATATCTCCTGCTAGTTACAGCCTAGTATTGAGTTTAGGTGTCAAATGTTACTCTCTTTCTTCTATTTGTACACATAGGTGTAACATCTTTTTCATAGACAATTTTCATGAATTTTATACTAAAGCAGACCAGAGAGAATGGTTAATGATTAGCCTTTAGGTAAGAAAATAAATGGATAGTATTGTAGCAAAATTTAAGATTTTGATTACCCTAACATAGGTAAATATGCGAAATAAAATTCAGTACTAAGTTTAAATATCAACACTCACTAGACTTTGGGCAGTCACATAAACTCCTAAGTATCTTTTGTGTTATGTGATAAATAAAGAAAGGGAAGTATTTCTGAGGGGCCCAACCACACAGAGGTGCATATAGTTCATTCTGCATCAATGTGAAATTTACTTAAGGATTGATTATGATAAAAGAGGCTATGTGAGATGGACCTTAAATAATAAGAATAAAGAGTTTCTCAAAGGGATGGAGTAAGTAGGGGTCTGTAGAAGGGAGTAATATATACAATGGCATGGAAGTAAAAATTTACAAGGCATCATTGGTTGTCAGGAGAATAACTTAACTGAAATCAGGTTTTGATGTGAGGAAACAGTGAGACATAAGGAGGGACAGAATGGAGACTCTTTCTGGAGAAATTACTCATTTCCATAAACATGTCTTCCTCCAATTATGTGCCTATATTGTGATTGTGTCAAAAGAGGAAGCTTTTGTTGAAACAGAATGGAGAGTTATAGATTTCAAGGGTGACATGTCCAGTTTACAAAATTACCTTATCTTTTTGTAATCAAAATCTTTTTATAATCTATGATTGTTTCAGGGAATGAACAATTAAATGAGCCCACTTATTTTTGAAATGGAGTCATTTCCAGAGGCAAGCCAGTAACATGTAATAATTTCTTTATATAGGCAGGAAATAAGAGTGTTGGGAAAATCTGACTTTTATTTTTCCAGTTGTTGAAATCAGGAGCATAGTAAGAAGCTGAAGGTTCAAGGAGGGGCTGGACATAAGGAAAGGCAATAGTGATACTAACTGGTTGATGTTTTCTTTTCTTTTCCCCATTTCTTATCTTTTGTCAGTTGTCACTTTCAACTTAATAACATATGTATTTTCTTGTTATTTTATATAAAAAAAAACAACCCAATAAAAATAATGAAAAGGGATGCGAAGATGGGAGAATGATGAATTATGTATAGAGATTAAGGGAGAGAGAAATGACAAGGTGAGTACAAGGGGGTGTGATTAATGCTGAGCCATGGGGGACAAATTGATGGTGAGAAGAAAAAGGAGTAACAGAGGCGTGAAGGTGGCAGAAAACATTTATTTCCGAATTGTATGATGCCAACATTCTGTTTAAATATCTTAACTTTTCTCCAGTGTTAGGTTCATAGGCTATTGACTGCCCTTAAATGTCTGAGGGTGTGGTATTATGTGAGAAAATCTAATTGTACCTCAGCAGACCTAAACCATTGTTTAATCATTTACATTGAAAATACTCATCTGCATATTGCTAAATGAATTTACTTAATTTAAATATATGTAATTAACATTAAGACACATGCAAAGGACCACATCAAATCTTATGAAAATATCTTATTTCAAAATTTTTATAACCTTTGAATCTCAGGATTAAAACACAGCTAATTTGATTATTTGGTTGAAGTTGACATGATTATATGTGCACATTAACACAGAGACCACTTATTGGCTGCTTCTGTGTGAGATATTAAATTTTAATTCTTTAATCATTAATTAATTATCCTGTAAGCAGTTACTGTGTGCTCACTCTGCACCATGCATAATTTAGATACTAAGGATTCAACAACAGACAAGAGAGACAAAGGAATACTGGAGGGTATGAACGAGAGACTTGGGTAGGGTATATGCCATGGACAGTCTCAGGCTTCATTTAAGAATTTTCTTTAGGATTCCTATAATGTATTTTCACTTAATAGATGAGTCTTGTTATGGGCTAGATCCTTGGGTTACCCCCATAATCAATAGGTTGAAGCCTTAACCACCAATGTGATGGTATTGAGGTGGAGCCTTTGGAAGGTGATTAAGTTTAGATCAAGGGTATCCAACCTTTTGGTTTCCCTGGGCCCCATTGGAAGAATTGAGTTGAGCCACACCTAAAATACACTAACACTAATGATCATGGATGAGCCCCCAAAAAAGTCACAAACAAATCTCATAATGTTCTAAGAAAGTTTACAAATTTGTGTTGGCCCTCATTCAAAGCCATCCTGGGCCTCGTGGGGCCCGCGGGCCGCAGGTTGGACAAGCTTGGTTTAGAAGAAGCCATGAGAATGGAGGCCCCATCATGGGGTTAGTGACCTTACAAGAAGAAGAAGAGAAAGTGTCTCTTTCTCAGCCATGTGGAGGGCCCAGTGGGAAGGCACTGTCAGCAAGCCACAAAGAGGGCTCTCCTCAGGAACCAAATCTGCTAGCTCTTTGATCTTGGGTTCCCCGGACTCCAGGAATTTGAAAATGAAATGTCTTCTGTTTAACCTACCCATTCTGTGGTATTTTGTTATAGCAACCTGAGCTGACTAAGACACGTACACGAAGAGAAATTTAGTGGTTTGCAGGGGTCAGATTGCAAATGACTCAAGGATCCATAGTGCTTTTACTCTAATCCTTCACTCTTAGCCCATGACTCACATTGCCTGTTTAAGCACTCCTAATCTGCATATACAATGTTGTGTGTGCATATTTGTGTTTGCATGCATGCATCTGTTTATGTTGGGGAGAGCAGGTACAGGAGTTTTTATTTTAGAATTGTTGTGAAGCAACATTTGAGGCCACTGCTTAATGAAGCCACTAAACTTTACAATTATGTACATTACTTCCAAATTTCTAGAAAATCTTTGCTGATATCTTCTAGGTGGTTATTTTAAGTCATTATTGAGTTGCACAGAGAGACAATTTAGTACCATTATGGATTTCTACACACATTAACTAAAAGACCAGATCATTTCTTTCAAAAGGAAACAATTGCTGTCATGGTCTCTATTAATTTGAGTTAGTTCTTGTTATGTATATTGTTAAAACTAGGCTTCTTGGGACATTTCAGCATTTATTTTTCAAAATCTTGGGAGAACCAGAGATAATAATGCAATTGTTTTGTTAATTGCTTGGCTAGTATATATCACTTACAGTCACTTTTTAATTAAAAAACTGAATATTCTGGCATTCTTCTGCATTATGTGAATGAACCGGAGAGCTAATTGTGATAGAACACTCAAGATTGGGCTTCAAAGAGTACATTTTGAAATTCGATCTCTTTTTCCAGGCTTTTGCAAAATGTGTCTTGAAAATTTAAGGTTAGTGCTCTGCTTTCCACATTAGTGAGTGGAGGAGCTCTCTCTGCACACGCTCTTTTTCTCTATTTGTAGATTTGGGTAAAAAGAAAACAAACCATGAGAGCTGGGTGTTTGCAAAACTTCATCAAATGAAAGTACACATGTAATACATATTTTTCCTGAAAAGCACTATGAGCCCCACATATAAAATGATGGTATTGTAACCAGGAATGGAGTTTCCGGATCTGGCCAGACTACACCATGTAGATGGCATTTCCGCCTGTTCCAGGTCCCTTGTCAGAAACTTTGTAAGCAGAGAGAAAGTGTTGGAAGAAATGCTGCATCTGGTACTTGCAGTTTGAAGATTGGGATATGACATTAACTCGCCTTTCATTATTATTATTATTAGAGTTATCTAAAATATAAAAGGACAACAAGAAAAATCACAAACTATTTCTGGAAAGCTAGATCACAGATTACCTAAATCAACATATGAGGGGGGACTTCAAAAAACCTGGAATGATCTTCTGAAGGGTGGGCTCCTTATAGTGCAGGCTTCCCCTGCTAGGTGAGTGCTCTAGGAACTCATCTGTTTGTGAGAGGCTGCATTCAGCTTCAGTAAATTTTTTTTGAAGTCTCTTTCAATGCCTTTGCCCATTTCATCATGGGTGACTTACACAAACAATGTGCAGCATGATAGTGCACAGCACACACCATGCTAAGTGTTCAACAATTTTTGACTCAAAAAAGCATGAACACCATGCCCCACCCTCCCTGTTCACCCGATCACAACCCAAGTGGCCTTTTGATTACTGTAGTCTCGTACTATAATTTGATATCAAGTAGCAGGATACCTCCAGCTTTGTTCTTTTTCAGTATTGCCATGACAATTCGGAGTCTTTTATGATTCCATATAAATTTTAGGATTATTTGTTTAGTTCTGTGAAAAATGCCCTTGGTATTTTCATGGGGATTGCATTAAATCTATAGGTTGCTTTGGAGAGTATGGACATTTTAACTCTATTAATTCTTCCTATTCACGAGTATGGTATATGATTCTATTTACATCTTCTTTAGTTTCTCTCTTAAATGCCTTATATTAATACTTTTCTGAGTACAGATCTTTTACATGTACTGAGCTTGTTAAATTTATTACTAAGTACTTTATTATTTTTGACACAATTATAAATTAGTTTGTTTTCTTAATTTGTCTATTGGCTAGTTCACTATTGGCCCTCCTACCAGTGTGGATGTGGTCTCTTCTTTATATCATTAGTTGTAGGGGTTTTGTTCAGCTTGTCTTCAGGTGTTTCCCAAAGTTGATTGTTCTATAATTTAGATGTAATTTTAATGTGATCCTGGGATGTGTTAGACATAGTGTTTATCTGTTTTGCCATCAGAGACTCTCTGAATAGAGGGAAAAGAAGTGGCATGATCTTAGCAAGGAGAGGAGGACTGGTAGATAGAGACTCAACTATATGGAAGTGAGGGTGGTGGAACAGAGACCAGCTAAGTTGTTACTACAGTTGGACAAGAGATGATGGTTATACCTCACTTGATGTTGGTGTGTAATTTCTGATGCATTGTTGTACAGAACTAGGTAAAGTTCTCTTTATTATTTTTCATGTACATTTACCCATTCATTAGGCCTATAAATGATTTTTAAAATTTTCTTTTAGGAAATTTATACTGGCCTCATACTCTGACATAAACAAATCAATCTCACCTTTCCTTTTTACTTATTCTTTTTGTAATTTATATTATCTCATGTAAATGGGATTAAATGTATCTTGAAAATATGTTAGACATCACCTAAAATATCTTCTGGACATGGCGTTTGTTTCTGAAGGTATATTGTGACTACTATTTTTATTTCTTCAATATCTGTTTTTTCCCCCCACTATTTTAGTACATTTTTATTTACTTTTGGCATTTATTTTTATTCTTAATGAAATTTAATAATGTTTTTTATTTTATTTTTTTGTTATTAACTGAAGTCCATACTTTATTCAGATTTGCTTAGTATTTTTGAATTAAGCTAAGCTTATTTCTTTTTAAAATTTTTTACTAAATTTCTAGGGATGGGATATAGAACTGATAGTAATTTTATTTTTATAATAACTATCTTTAGCTATTCAAATGATGTTTATTTTGCTATTTATTTGCATCTTCTTCCACCTCCCCCCCTTTTTTTCCTGTATGATACTTGCCTAAGATTTATTTGTTACCCATTCTTTCAAAGTACCATGTTTTGTTTTGTTTTTTTCTTGGTTGGTTTTATTATTTTTTAATTTATATGCTTCCTTGTACTTTATTATTTCATCCCTTCATATTTCTTTGATGCTCTTCTAGTCCATTATTCTGGTTGTTAGGTGGAATGTGTAACTCATTTCCTTCCCATTCATTTTTTGATAAATAATGTATTCAAACTTTCTTTCTATTTTTCTAAATAAATTATGTATCCTAAGCTCTATTTTTCCTCTAAGCAGTACATTAATCATTTGCATAAATTTTGCCATGTAATGTGTATATATAAGTATTTCATAAAATTTTTCTCTTGGGTTCATGTTTATCCTCAGATTAATAGCTAGTTATCTTAATTTTTTAGATCTATATTTTTTAAGTTATTATTTGGTTATGGATTGCTAATGTTGTTGTTGTTGTTGTTGTTGTTGTTGTTGTTGTTGTTATTACTTCTGGGGTTCCTATCATTAAAGTGCTAGCACTTGAACCTCTATCTTAAGTTTTATTTTATATTTCTTCACTCTTTATTTTTTCCTGATATTGTTCAGGGTGAGTTTGTTGATCTTCTTTTCTTGTTAATCGCTCTACTGAATAATTCATTTTAGTTTTTATATCTTTCTGTACCTAGTGTCTCTATTAGGTCAATTCTATAATTAGGTGTTTGTGCTTCATTTATCCCATAGCTTTCCTTATCCCATTTACTTTACTCATTCAAATTCTAACTGTAGTTTTTTCATCAATCCTATTTATTTTGACATAGGTTGTGTCAAAGCAAAAATTGCACTGAACAATGCTAAAGGAAGTAAGGAAGAGTGTATTCAAGCTTATTACAATTGCCAGAGGGACCAAAAACAGTCTGAACTTGACTCCACAGAAATAGAAGATGGTAGAGATGTTAAGAGCTGGAATGAAGGGAAGATCTCAGGCTTTTGTGTTTGATAATTTGCTTTGCCCAAAATAAAAGTAAACTTTCTGGTGTCTTTGTGACAGGAGATAGTTTTGGGACCTGGAACAAAGTATTCTGTGAGGATAAGCTCTTACCCTCTTGCAGAAATTGAGTAATAGGGGCACTGTTATCCTCGGTAATTTCATTTCAAAGAGATACCAGTAGTTCCCAACTCCTTAGAGAAAGTATTCTTGGGTTGTAAAACTGGCAAGAAACTTAAAAAAAAGACTACATCCCAAAAGGAATGAGAAAGGATTTACAATTCAAAATTTTCTAAAGTAATTGCTCTAAGAAAAGGGAGGTCTAGGGCCTAGAGTCAGTCAAAAGCCTTTCTAAAGTTAGTGGAAGCTGAGGGGAAGGTTAAGATGTGTTGGTCAGTTGTTCAGTTAATTAAAGTCACGATTCTCAAATATTGTGGTTTTATCCTGAAGCATGAATAGTTACTTGGAAATAGCAAGTGCTTTGCATAGTAATGTGAATTTGGGGGAGCATGAAATCCCAGAGTCTAGTTTGTGGATACTCTACTGACCATGGATGCAGCTCTAGGGTGAAAAGGAAGGAAAACTGCAGGTATAAAGATGGACTACTTTTCCCCTCTTGATCCTCAGAGATCTTCTCTCTTACTTCCATTTGTAGGAATTTTACTTTTTCTAAGTTGTATCTTCCATAGTTGAATCAACTAACCCAAGTTTGTCCAGCCCACTGCCCAGGATGGCTTTGAATGCAGCCCAACACAAATTTGTAACCTTTCTTAAAACATGATGACATGGGGTTTTTTTGCAACTTTTTTTTTTTTTAAGCTTATCAGCTATCGTTAGTGTTAGTGTATTCGATGTGTGGTCCAACACTATTCTTCTTCCAGTGTGGCCCAGAGAAGCCAAAAGGTTGGACACCCCTGATCTAACCCCTGGGAATGGGGTGGGGAGTGGAAGAAGGGAGTGAAGAGACTGACGAGAATATGGTCAGAGTTAATTCATGTTCCTGTTCCCTTTCTTCCACAGACCATATCTCTACTACTTACTGTCCTGATGCTATTGTATAGCTAACAGTTCACAGGGGGCTGGCACCAGTATTTTTATTCACATCAAGTAAGCAGGCAGTGATCCATTCAGGGCAATATAGTGGAGAGTCAAATGAACAAAAGATCCTATACTACCCTCTGTCCAGGAATATAGACCCTACCCTCTGAGTCTGTTCTCTCTCAGCAAAATGGACCCAAATTTTTGTTTCTACAGATAGTTGTCCTAGCATTTATATTCTGATTCAACTGTTTATGTGCTCCTGTTGCCTTTCTAAAGATGGCCTTAATGTTAGGACCTTAAAAGTGTGATTTTCTGAGACAGTCTATGGGGCTGTGTGAGTTTGGAAATTTTAGGCTTTAGTTGCAAGGAGTGAGAATAAACAGACATAGAGGTTAATGTTTGACAGGTACAGTTATACTGTCTGATTTCAAATAAAAAATATTATCAACCTAGATTTCTGTTTGTTAATAAAGAATAAAGTATCAGGTTATATTTGTAATAGAAAGTGAAGTGATTGCTAAGATGTTATTAATCCTTTTCAGTGTTAGAGGCTTATAGCTGATCCTCTTTGTGCATATATAGCTCTTTCAGCAATTTGTTTACATTTTTCCAAGTTAGTGAAGTCTGTCTCATCTCTTATTCCAATGTTTAAATCTTTGTAAAGGGTAGAAACAGAAAGGTTAATCTTTTCAAGTGGTAAACTATTTTATATTACTCTTAATATCTCTTTGTGCAATATGAAATTCTGGTTGTCTGGAAAGAATGATCAGAGATACCGGTAGATATTGTTTGAGTTTCCTTTCACTCTGCATATTAAATTTCTCTGTCCATTAAAAATGAAATGTATAAAGTTGCAAAAAGAATAGAAAAAAAGAGATCTTTTTGTCCTTTGTCTAAGAATATTTGTGAAAATGAAGTTTTTTATGATAAAAATGATGCAGTTTTAATTTTTTATATACAAACTGATTTCTATGACCATTGGAAGTTAGTTTTAATGAAAGAAATATTGACTGAACTTTAATGAAGTAGGGAAGATATGGAGGTCAGTGTAAGTAATACTGTGAAGTGCATTTATAATTAGGTGTTCAGTGTTTTTATAATGGTTTCCAAACAAGAATGAAAAATCTATTGAGCATTCCATTTTTATATTAGAATTTTGTCTTTCTATAGAAAGTTTTTTCATAACCAACATTTTTTTGGGGATAATAAGTTAAAAATACAGTTGAAAAATGGTTATTATAGAAAAAGGGCATCAAATGGCATTCTGTAAGGAGTTAGTGATGAACTGTCAATTTGCATTCTCTGCTAAATTACTGCATTTCTTTGTAGACTAGCTGTTTTTCAAGATTCTGAAATAGTGCCCCTCTGTCCTTCCATTGGTTTTTTTTCCTTTTTTATATTTTGAAAGGGGGTGGTGGTGATTATGATATCCAAAATTATTAAGTTATTGCAATAAAGTGAAAGGTCTTTCCAAGAATCCGTTTATTATAGAAGAATAAACTCACAGAATTAATTTTTGTCATATGTCAAGTCATTTTTAGATCTTTGGTTTTACAGTTGTTGCATTTGTGGAATTGAATAGAGAACAGTTTTACGAACTTTTAGTGCAATAAGGTACATCTATGTAGGTCATTTATCAACTTTATGTTCAAAATAATTCAAGGAGACTTATTAAAAAGGTTTGCAAACTTTATGTCATTGGAATAGCTACAGTTCTATAAATACGGCATCATGGCCAGCTGTTATTTCTTTGGATTGTGTGAAGTGAACACAAACACACACACACACATTCATGTCATTTTGTATTTCCTTAAAGCTTCCAATGTATAAAGAGACAATTGAATTCTTACCGCTGAGCATGCCTATATAGCACTTTAATACATACATGCAAAAAACAACACTAAACTTGAGGCAGAAACATACTATGAAAGAATATATTTTTACATTATTATTCAATGCCTACCATGATGTAGGCATTGCAAGTATTATGCAATATTCACCAGGCCTACTTCTCTGCTGCCTTGCTTCTCTTCCTTTTTGTCCTTGCTGATTATTATGATAAGTCTTTTACAAACACTCTCAACTCTCTGTTGCACTTCCTTGACAACAGCCAGGACCTGGTATAATTAGCTGCCCAGCAGCTAGTCATTGCTACAGAAAACCACACAACCAGGAAGATGGACGATCGTAATTTTATATAATAGGACAAATGGGCCCTTAATACTGTACTCGGATCTCGTTGGTTTTCTATAGTAAATCTACTTTACCTCTAATCATGAGACTTTTTCACACTTTGTCTTTACTCTCTAAAACTCCCATCTATTTTCCTGTATTGTTTTCAGTTAATATTTCATTGAGTAAAAAACAAAACAAAACAAAACAAACAATAGCCAAGGACTTCTTTAAATTTTTATACTCAAATCTATACACAGTTAGTGTTGGTGCCATCTTCGCCTTTTGTCCTGCTTTTACAATGGAAAGAAAACCATTGTAAAAGGATGAAAGATAATTGAAAATTTCCTCAATTTCGCCCTTTAATTCCTGCCTGTGGGTCCTGAGCACATTCATATTTACCTTCACACGGATTTAGCTCGTTATTGTTCTTTTTTTTTAATTTTTTTTATGTCCCTGAACTCTCTTTGGTTATCAAACTTTTGCTTTGTGATTCTCATCAGGGTACAAATGAGTGCTATTTCTTAGTAAGATACACATCATTATCCTGGGCATAAGGTTTAATGAAATGTGAAATATATGTATGTATGGATGTATGTATGGATGGATGGATGGATGGACGGACGGACAGGATGGGATGGGATGGGATGAGATGGGATTAGATGAAGAGTATAAAATTGTTCTTTAGGAAATTGGAAATTTATTAAAAAAACTACATTGATAAAAAGATAAAGGTTTGTATATAGTTATTTATTAAATAATCTCTGCATAAGGCTTTGCATTAGCAAAGAGAGTAAGTGGTAAAATTCTGTCTCAGAATATCTCTAAGTCAGATATCACACAAGATATCTACCTTGAGGGGTGGAAAAGTCTTTATCAAGAACTATATATTGTGAGGAAGCAAGAAATGTTCTTTTTTTTAATAATATAGATTCCTTATGCAACAACAACAAAAAAAAATTAGGCATTTTACTGTAGGCCATTACACTGTAATGGAAGATTCGTAAAGTTGGTCCACAGCTAGGCTACCACCTCCCACATCTCTGAGAACAAAGACTAGTCGGGGAAAATTATTAGCCTTTCTTATCCATGAGATTCTACAAAGTAACCAGTCTTCTGTAATCATAGCATAAGGATTAACATAGAATACTGTGGAAAGCATTGTCTTCGACTTTAATGAGGTTGTTTTGGCAGAAGAGATAAAATACATTGAAAACAAACAAACAAACAAACAAAAAACCAGTTCAATTTAATGACCAGCTAAGGATAGTATTTCATTGCTTATTACCCAGGTACTTGAGCTTTGAGGGCGGGGGGTTGGCGAGTATGAAGTAAAAACAATATCATAAAAGGTTTGCAGTTGAAAAATTTTTATTGCTCTGTTAATGTTAAATTGGATGGTGCTGTCAAATGACATTTCTGCTGGTTGTTGCCTTTATCTTGTAGACATGCCACTGGTGTGTTTTTCATTTGCCTAATCGCTAATTGCAAAACGTTCTGTGAAGCAAGGCTTTTCCTCTCCTCATCTCTCACTCACTTACTTCCTTTTTATCATATTTATTTTTTAATGTAAGGAGAATCAGTAAATGTGGATAATGATACCAAGAACGACCTTTCCATGGATAAAATGATGCTTGCAATGTCACACATTGCCGGTGTTAAGGAGGAAATGCCATGGTTTTTTGTTTGTTGGTTTGTTTTGTTGTTTTTGGTTCTGGGTCTTCCCTCTTTCCTATTATTTGAGTATTCATTAATCATTCTCAGATCATCTAACAAAGGAAATGCAAGACCAGAGTGAAACTAAACCAAACCAGAACCAAATCACCAGTGACACAGGTCTATGCAATTCAAACACTTTGCCGAGGTGATTTATCCAACTGCATCTTGACTGTAACTTTTTTTTTCAAAATGAAATTGTTGATGCCTTTTGAGTGAGAGCCCCATGCTATACAAACAGATGGTCAGGGAAAGAAGATAGCTTAGAGACTGTGTTGATGTGTCAGATTTGTTTATAGAGGTTGACATTCACAGCGAGACTGGTGAAGGTTGCTCTCTCATTGTTTCTTTTTCTGCCTTTGGGAAGACCATTCTTTGAGAACAGAATCTAATTTGTAAAAAAAAAAAGAAAATTATATCTGCTTTCTGGTCAGGCGTGAGAAAACACAGACTGTGTAAATTATTTTTCTAATGGAATAGAATTATGATGAATTATTGGGTAACTATCTTTTAGAGGAAACTGCCACCAAATGTATTTGTAAAAATACCTTTGAAGAGGGCAAAAGTATGCTTTCAATGATTTAAGAAGGCCAAAATAAGTTGGAAATGTTATAATTTCTCCCGCCCCAGTGCCAGCACAGGTTCATTACATTTGCTTAATACTGCCTCATTCATTCCCTGGAATCCTTTCTTGCTTATCTATGAACAGGGAAACTGTAAGAAAAGGGTCAATATCATTCTTTTGCATGTGTTTATCTAGTTTTCACACCACTCCTATGGAGACAATCATTTACCCATTGTACGTTCTTGTTTCTTTTGTCATAAATTAATTGATACTCTATGAGTGCATGAATTTATTTCTGGGATGTCTATTTTATTCCATTGATCGATATGTCTGTTTTTATGCCCATACCATATTCTTTTGATTACTAGAGTTTTGTAATATAGTTTGAAATCAAGAAACATAATGCCTCCAGTTTCATTCTTCTTTTTCAAGATTGCTTTGACTATTCGAGGATCTTCTCTGCTTTCATAAAAATTTGAGGATTGTTTATTTTTTTTGAAAACTACCATTGGAATTTTGATAAGGATTGTATTAAATTGTATAGAATACATTGGGTGGTATGAATATAATTTTTTATTTTTACAATATTAATTCTTCCAGTTTATGAACATAGATGACATACCGACCGTTCCATTTATTGGTGTTCTCTTCAATTTCTTTAACCAGTGTCTTAATAGTTTTGTTTTTTGTTTTTTTGTTTTAACTGAACTGGGGGCCTCACCGCGTTCAGGAAGCACACCCCAGTTCAGCATGTGGGCCCACCTGGGCTGGAGCCGGGATTTGATCCTTGGTACTCAGGGCTTTAAAATGAGCGCTTAACCCGCTGAGCCATCCCAGCTTTCCCTTAATAGATTTTTGTACAGATCTTCCACCTCCTTGGTTAAATATATTGCTACATATTTTATCCATTAGATGTTATTGTAAACGAAAATGAAACAACTGAATTTTATGCATTGATTTTGTATCCTGTGAAATTATTGAATTCATTTATTAGTTCTAATGATACTTTGGTAGCGTCTTTAGTATTGTTTACAAATAATGTTATGTCATTTGCAAAGAGACACTATTTTATTATTTTCTTTCTGAGTTGATGACTTGTAATTCTATTTCTTGCCTAATTGCTCTCTAGGTCTCCCAGTATTACATTGAATAAAATAGGCAACAGAGGGCATTCTGGTCTTGTCCCTGATGCTAGAAAAAACTTTTAAAATTTTACTGTTGAATACAATATTAGCTGTGGGTTTGTCATATATGGCCCTTACTATATTAACTAAGCTTCCACTATCCCAGTTTGTTGAAAATTTTTATTATGAAAGACTGTTGAATTTTGTCAAATGCTTTGTCTATATATATTGAGATGTTTATACAACTTTTATTCTTCATTTTGTTAACATGATTTACCACATTTGTTCATTTACCGATATTGCTCTATCCTTGCATTTTTGGAATAAATCCCACTTGATCATGGTATATGATTCTTTTACTACATTGTTGGTTTGATTTGCTAATATTTTGTTGAGGATTTTTACATCTATGTTCATCAGAGATATTGACCTGTAATTTTCTTTTCTTGGGGTATCTTTCTCTGGCTTTGGAATCAGGGTAAATCTGCCCTGTAAAATGAGTTTGAAAGTGTTCCCTTCTCTTCTATTTTTGGAAAAATTTGAGAGGGATTGATATTAGTTCTTATTTAAATGTTTGGTAGAATTCACCAGTGTAGCCAGCTGATCTTAAATTTTACTTTAATGGGAGGCTTTTGATTATCAATTGATCTTCATGGTAGTAGTAAGTCTGTTCAGATTTTGTATGCCTTGGTGATTCAGTTTTGGTAGTCTGTATGTTTCTAGAAATGTAACCATTTCTTCTAGGTTGTCCAATTTGTTGACATATAATTGTTCATTGCAGTCTTTTATGATCCTTTGTATTTCTTTTATATCAGTTGTAATATCTTCTTTCTCATTTATAATTTTATTTATTTAAGCCATCTTTTCTTCTTTGTAAATCTGGCTAAAAGTTTATTTATTTTATCTTAAAAAAATAATTTTGGGGGGAAGCCGGGGTGGCTCAGTGGGTTGAGCGCTCACCTTGCAGCGCCGGGGACCCAGGATTGAATTCCGACCCCGGCCCATGCGGACCCATGTGCTGGACTGGTGAGTGCCCCAGTTCAGTTCTCTCTCTGTCTCTGTATCTCTCTCTCTCTCTGTCAAAAACAAAAAGAAAAAACAAAATAATAATAATAATTTTTAGTTTCATTTATCTTTTCTATTGTCCTTTTGTTTTTCTGTATTACAGTTATTTTTGCTCTGATGTATTATTTTCTTCTTTCACTAGCATAAGCCTTAGGTTTTCTTCTTTTGCTAGTTCATTGAGATGTAAAGTTAGGTTTTATTAATTTTTTTCTAATGTAGGTGTTAATATCACTTCTCTTTTAGAACTAATGTTTTGTGGTGCATCCCATAGATTTTTATAAGGTGTGTATTCATTTTGTTTATCTTAGATTAAAAAAATTTTTCTCTTTAATTTATTTCTTTGACTCACTGATTTTAAGAAACATGTTATTGAGTCTTCACATACTTGTAAATTTTTCATTTTTTTACTTATCATTACTTTTACACCATTGTAGTCCAAAGAATAGTTGGTATGATTTCAGGCTTTCTAAATGCATTACAAATTGTTTTGTGGATTAACATCTGATTTATCTAGAACAATGCTTCATGTGCACTTGAGAAGGTGTATGCTGCTGCTTTTGGATGGAATGTTCTCAGTAAGGCTGCTGGGGTTATCTAGTCTAACATGTAGCTTAAGGCCAATGTTTCCTTATTACCTTTCTTTGTGGATAATCTCTCAATTGTTGAAAGTAGCATATTGAAGTCTCCTTTTATTGTCTTGTCTATTTTTCCATTCAGATCTCTTAGTATTTGCTTTATTTATTTAGGTGCTCCTATTTTGGGTGTACAAACATTTATGATTGTTATATCTTCTTGATGAACTGACTCCTTTATCTTAATGGCCTTCTTTGTCTTTTGTGCCACTCTTTGGCTTTAACTGTTGGCTTTCAGAACTAGGTATTTTGGAACTCTATTACTTCAGTTAGAGTTTTAAAAGTTAGAGTGTGAGATGCAGGATTCAAACTATTCATTGCTTGGGAATTTCCTCCTGATTGTATGGCTTTATGTTGGGGTTTATGGCAAGAGTGTGTGTCAACTTTCCCTGTCCATTTCTATTTGAATATTTTTTCATGCATCTCATGTCTAGGGGTTGCTCAGCTAGTTTCTGGATCTCTTTCAGAGGAGAAAGCTCTTTGTATAGCTTTCCATTTGTGCATCATGTGCATCATGTGCTCAGGAGCATCCTATATCTGTATCTTGGTCAACATTGAATTGACATAAATTTAGAAGCCATTTAGAACCTTTCAAAGAAACTTTTTAAAACAGTATTTCATCTCATGGTTTTATGTATTAACCAAAAGTGTGTCACTTATATATTAAAAGCCATGTTCATTGCTTCAAGTGACAATAAAGTTATTATTTGCTTTTGTCAGGAGAGATTTATTTGTATTTGTATTTATTTGTTGAGGGCAAAAGCAAATCATACAAGCTGGAATCTTTGTCAGAATGATATGTGAATTATCTTTGTTTTTCCAAGTCTCACAGAGCCTCAGTCTAGCATGCACAGCTGCTAAATCATTATTCACCATATGAGCATGAGCTATAGATGCAGATGATCTTACTGATTGATAGAGCATGGCTATACTTTTGGTGATCTCCATGTGGTGACTACACAACTATTGATGTCGTCATGACAAGGGCACTCTGTTGTGATAAAGAGACTTGGAACTCCTGGTGCTGCTTGGCTATACTTTGTATCTTATCTCTGTACAGACCTTCTCTTCCTCTGCTCTCCCTCCTATTTCTTCCACTCCCTGACGGAATACTTAATTGACGTTCATTCAGGGCCTGTAGATACTGGGAACTGGGTATCTTCTCTTTTCCCCTTTAGCACATACCACAGATTAGTTGTTGCTCTCTCTAATTATCAGCTGCAATAGCACCAGTAAAGACATCTTTCTTTCATACATACCAGTATATGGGGTCTGTTTCTTATTTCTCTAATCTGGTGACTCTTGCTAATTTATTTGAGGACTTTGTTGTGTTTTGGATTCATTATGTAAGAAATTAAGTTGAGGAGAAGATTGAAGAAGCAAGTAACTTGAGTCAAGGAGCCAGTAAATCATTCTTGACCAAGTTGCATTGTTTTTCTTTGCTTGAATTCTATGGCAGGTCCTTGAATACTGTTGTTTCACTCAAAGTTCTTTCCTTATAACGTTGATGAGATGCCACAGGAACTTACCTTGTTTATATCAATGATCCTATAGTAGAATTGGTTTTGCTCTTTGTTGTTTTGCCACAGTACCAAGAACTTGACACCAGTGTTAAGTGAAGACATACTGTACTTTGATTTGAATCCATTGTGACTCTAACCCACTGGAAAATCTGGATGGTTGCTTAACTTTTATTTACTCAGGTCTTTGATGTGTAAAAGAAGTAAAGCCTGTAAAGCATTCAGCTTTGTACCTTGTATACATTAGGTAGAACAGGTCCTTACATCATGCTATTTTGTTCACAGTTGTTTTCTCATCATGCAGATGAGGGGAAAAAATGTGATTCCTCTCCAGGTCCACTGTGTGGAGTTGGCATGTTCTTTCCATCTCTGCATATGTTTTCTCTGGGTACTTTGTTTTCCTCCCGTTTCCCAAAAATGTGCATATTGGGTGAATTGGCATGTGTGAAGTGTCCCAGTCTGAGTAAATTGGTAGGAGTGGCCCTGGGATGAAAAGGTGTTCTGCCAGGATTGGTTTCCATATTGAGCCCTGAGCTTCTGGAAGATGCTCTGGCCACCCTGACTCTAAACTGGAATACATGGGTTGGAAAACAATTATCTTATTTGTTTTCATGAATATTTCTTAAGTGTGTGTATATAGCTCACATTTGTTTTAATCTTTAATATTAGAAGTGTTGTTTTGAGTTTTTATTCCAAAATTAGATGATGTCCTTTTGATTAGGAATTTGCCATGGGAACTTACCTCTTGTTTACAAGGGCTGTCCAGAGAGTATGCAGCCATGTAACGAATAGAGGCATTTATGACTGAAATTTTTCCAGACAGCCCTCATATATCAATTAGCTTATGGGAAAAAATTGTTTCATTGCACATTATTTGGCTTAAAGTCTCAGTGTCCAAGAACCTATCTACAATGTTAAGTGAGGACTTACTGTGTAGAATTATGTGCTTGTTCTGTTTCACTTATTTGTGCAAATAACAAGGCAGTCTCCTCCCCTGCAGGGTCAGAAGCTGCCTTGCTCTCTTTTGAATCTGCCACCATTGCACGTATGTGTGTCATTGTACAGGCCTTTATTGTGTGCCCACCTAGTAGGCTTACCTAGATAAATACTTGCAGAATGAGTTAACCTAGAGACATTCTATTTATGGAGTTTGGTTTTTCAAACACCTAAAGATCAGGGCAATGGTTGCGCTTTCAGTTAAAAAGATAGAAAAGAAAAAAACCATCTCAGTTTCTTGGATTGATATTGTGGTTTCATCCAATCAAAGTCATAGGAGGGACTTGAACTTTACATTTTATATGTATTTATCTTAAGGAATGAATTCTTCGGCTGCACTGTATTATTTTAAGAGTACAAATTCAGACAACCTACAGATTATTAATCCCATCTTACATGTGTCTTATTGAAATTAGTGTCAGAGGTCTTTAACTTACATTCTGGGGAGGGAGACATGAATCGCACAAAGCAATCCAGGCTAAGGGGAAGCAAGAACACTTCAAGTGCTGCAAGCACACACCTCGTCTTGCAAAATGGTTTTGCTCTTGTTAACTCTGCGTCCTGGAGGAAGTCTGTTAATTGGTGTTGTGAGCCTCCTTTTTTTCATACCACAGTGTAAATAACAACGGCCACCTAATTTAGAGCAGATTTCAATTTAAAGCAGAAATAAGGAAAGACAGTGACACCACTTCGTAAACTGTTTGGTACAGTGCTCACATGTGGTTTTGTCAGAGACTCAGTCTTCATTAAAGGAGGGGAAAAACAGCGTGGAATTCACCTCTCAGAATAGTGACACTTGGGGAAGAATGGAGAGACATAGGCTTTTGGTCCCATGTGCTTTCAGAAGGTTATAGAACCAGATAGCTGAGAGCGAAGGTGCATGTTTTCAATGTCAGGAGGAGGGGACAGGGATCTGGAGAAAGTCACAGAGTACAGCTGGCCCTGCTGTGTGAAGAAGGTGGCCTGAAATGAACCAGACTCGCTTTTCTCCGCATGGGAAAGAGATGTAGGTTGCTGAGAGCATTGTATCGAGAAATTCCGAAGCATAGGGGTATTTATGATGACACGCTAGGAAAAGAAAAAACAATCTAGTCTATGTTTGAATGGAACAGTGGGGTAAACATATACCGGTAAGTGTCTCATAGTGTTAGAAGCTGAGGAAATGGAAGTGAATTCAGCCTGCGTGTTGCTGGCATCAAGGTTGACAGCAGCTGCTTTGGTCTGTGGGGACCCTTCTAGGTTGCTGGGATTCTAGCTGGTGTCCCAGGGAGCTCTTCCAACCCTGTGGGTTAATCATTTCATTCTAATCCAATCCCTGGAGCCTGGCCCATTGCCTTTGATCAAGCAACCGTCCCTTGGCAGCCATCACTTGATTCTTTTGCATGTGGGGCTCTTTCCTGTGTTATTGACTCTGTGTCATGGGCTTCGTTTACTGGCATCCTCACTGCTTGACACACTCTATGGATTTGATGTCCTTGCCTTCATGAGGCAGCTATAAATGAGGACAGCTATAAATTTGGCTGACAGCATTTTCATTTTAGAGACCAAGAGTCTCTGAGGAGGAGGAGACAGGTAATTGTCATCACTGGGGAGCAAATGAGCACTTTTAGGCAAAGCTAGCTGGTCCGTTGGCACCGTGTAAAGGTACTGAGGGAAGCCGGCCAGGTAATAATGCAAGTCACCGCACCTGAGGAGGGACAATTTTGGTGGCTCGGGATGTGATCTGTATTTCATTTCTCAAAATTGCTACTTTGAATCTGTAGTGACTTCTTATAGAATTTCTTCTATAAACATATGAGCCTTTCTTTTTTCTTTTTTCTTGTGTGTATGTATGAAAGAAATGGTGGATGGTGAGGACTTCCTTATCTAAAAATCTGTGAACAGAAACAGGCTTCAGGCATATGCACAAGAAGCAAACACTTTATTATTTTATTGTGGTCAAAAGACTTCACGTGAGCTCTCCTTCATAATGGATTGATCAGTGTACATTAATAGTATTGCCACCTATAGTCACAATGTTGTACATTTTACATTGTACCTTGTACAGCGGGGTCTACTCTTTTGACTTCCCTGGGCCACATTGGAAGAAGAATTGTCTTGGGTCACACATAAAATACAGTAACACTAATGATAGCTGATGAGCCAAAAAAAAAAAAAGAATAAAAGAAAAAAAAGGTCACGAGAAATATCTCATAATATTTTAAGAATTTGTGTTGGGCGCCATTCAAAGCTGTCCTGGGCCATGAGTTAGACATGTCCACTGAATTTACCTTTCTTGTGTCACTGGAAGATTTCCCACAGAAAACTAACTTATATCTAGGTACTTCTGTCCATCAAGTTTTCTTCTTATAAAGCCATATTTTCAGGGAGAAGAAAGGTTTTGTTTTGTTTTTTAATCAAAAGAAGCATTTATGTCACTCTGTAAGTAAAATTACAACAAGGAGTGAACAAAGAATAAGGAGAGAATGGGAAATTTTAGGGTTAAAAGTCATATGTATTCTCCTACCCATATATTTTTTCTCTAGACTCTGTCTTAAGTATTAAGTTTAATAGAAATACCTACTTAGAGTTTCTAATATCAGTATCATAATTAAACAAAAAGTATGAGGGAATCTCCTGATGTATAAAAAATTAAAACCTAGATTAGACAGTTTTAGAAGACCAAAGACTGAGATTTCCTAAAGAGGTAGGAATTCTGCTTCAAGGCTGCAAGGTAGACTCTGCCTGAATTTGCAGCCTGTTTGTCCATCCTACAAACTTTGGACTCACCATTTTCCACAGAGCTGTATGAGCCATATTCCTTAAACTCACTCATTTACTCATTCACTCAATCTTTCTTCTCTCTCTCTATCATTATCATCATCATCATCATCGTCATCATCATTGTCTTCATCATCTATCATCTATCTAATCCAGTGGTTTTCAACCACAGTTCCACAGATCTAGTCCACCAGAAATTTCCTGCCAGTCCATGAAATAGTCAACTATTGGAGGGCTGTCCCGAAAAAAAAATCCAGCCATTAATGCCTTTTTTTTTCATATTACGTGGCTGGATACTTCCCAGGCAACCCTTGTGTGTTTCACATTGTAAAATCACAATGCATCGATCTTTCTCTGTCTGACATACTCCACTCGTTTCACAGACCATCAGGAAGTTTCTGTTGGACTGTGATTCATGGACCGGCAGTTGGAAACCACTGATCTCATCTTCCTTATTGGTTCTATTTCTCTGGTGAACCCTTTCCCAGCATAACAAACCAACAGAATAAACATGGATAACATGAGTGAGCTACGCTTATGGTGAATCAGAGTTGGGGTTTGGAAGGTCAAGATTGGATTTGTTGGTTCCAAATCCACAGCATGGATTGTTTTTCTCTTCCAGTTTTCTCCATACTTTCCCAATAAAGTAGTTATGATGATATATTGTATGGCTAGCAAAGCAGTTCCATTTTAAGTAGCCTAGGACCATGGGAAGCTTTCTATTCCTTCTTTTCACTCTTAGCAAGTCATAGGCTCTGCCCATAAGTGCTGCTTGGTAACTACATTCTTAAATATCTTTAGCATACACTGGCCTCTGAATCCATGTGTACTGTCCACAATGCAAAGGATCCTAAGTTACACAATGGCACATTTGAAAGTGCTCTATTACATAAAAAATTCCATTCAGTGGGGCTCCTTCTTTAAGTAGCTCACTGAAATTTTCAATTTCAGTTGCACACAGGTAAAAGCATGCCTGCAAAATGAATTTGTGTTGTTTCTTATAAGCAGCCAAAGGATGAAAAGAAACAG
>PVKE010016032.1:0-15915 GCA_004027555.1 Craseonycteris thonglongyai
TTCCTCCCAGTCTGTGTTAAAATTATAGGTTCGTTTTCTCTTATTTGGTCCACTCATTTTAGGACTAAAAAAATAAAAATAAAAATAGTTATAGAACTACAATATCATATCAAATTGCCACCATAATAATAGATGACCTACCTCGCTTTTAGTTCATTTAAAATCGAATCTATCAAAACACTGTGATCCTAGCTAACCGCCACGACCCAATCAGTCCAGCAACCGCAATCCAAACGGCAACTTGGCGTCTCCCGGTTGGGTGGAGGAGAGTTTAAAGAGCGCAGCGGCTAAACAAGACGCGACATGTACAAAGGCGAAAGCTAGGGACAAACTTATACATACGATATCGCAAACATACCAACGAATAGAATAAACCTGTGTAGATACTCCAACAATATTTTACAATTCTAACAAATGTATAAAAATAAATGATAGTTTTACTTAGTGTTTATGAAAAACTTCTGATGTAGTCAAATAATGGTGGGCGCACACGAATCGGGCCGTGGGCGCCATGGCGCCCGCGGGCACGGGGTTGGGAATCCCTGCTCTAGGCCCTCCCCCTTCTCTCTGTCTCCCTCTGTCTCTGTCAAACACAATATAATAAATCTTTAAAATAAAAATTTTGTTTTAATGCACTGTGAGCCCCAGCCTCAGTGGGTAAATTAATTTTTGTGTCAATTATTTGGCAAGATCCAAATAAATGAGTAGGGTTCAATAAGGACTATAGTTCCTTGTAAACAATGGACCTGAGTTAATATGTTGACCCTAAGCTGTTAGAACACGGCCCAAAGTTTAGCCCACAGCAGAACAGAAGTTCGTTGAATCTGTCTCCACAGAATAAGGTCACAGAGCATATTATTTTCACAAGCATGCCCGTAGTTCTCATAATCGAGCAAGCTGAAGAAACTGATTTGATACAAACACATTCTTTCAAAATAATTGCAATAAAGGAATTGGGTAAGGAGCATCGGGGGCTTGGAAGAGCTGACATTCTTCAGTCACCCAGATGTGATGGGGGAGGAGGTGCACAGGAGAAAGTGTGCAAGGATGACCACTCAACAGATCATGAATACCCTTGATGAGAGAGACAAGCATAAAATATGGAGTTTCCCTCCAGAAGGACCATACAATCTCCTAATAGTTGAGCAAGCATATAAACAAAAAACAGGGGCTAATGGAAAAGCTGTTTGGGGCCTTAGAAGCAGTGGACCTAGGAATGAGTCTTCCTTGGAAGAAAATGGCTGAAAATTGGTCCTGTCTGTGTTAAATGGGGATTGTTTTCGAGAGAAACACCATGAGCCATGGCCTGGAGATCGCCTGTGCCTCCTGGAGGCGATCCTAGTGCTTGTCGCCTTTCAACAAAGGTTGATTCTGCGGAACTCTGAAAGTGAAGACTTGAAAAGCAACCAACCCACTTGTGCCGGAACCATGTTCCTGCTTAGTGCTTCAGGTTTACCCACTGCCTCCAAAACAGACGGTTCCATTGAACACTGTTTGGATTGCAGTTCTTATTCTATTGTGCGGTTATGGCTTATCACTGGCATCTGAGATTACTCGAGCACTAAGGTAAATCCATTTGTAGAACACCTTAAACTTCATGTAGAGAACAAAGCACATGAGTCATGTCCCCCTAGTTGCCTGATTTGAGGGAAGGAAGGCTTTCCACGTGAGTATGATCCTGTGTTGAAAGCATTCTACACTTAATCCCCTGAGTTCAGAGCTGAAGGACTGAAGTCTTCTGTCAGTTGAGTCCTAACATGTCCATATGGTTAACAAGCAGAGTTACATAAAGTAATCTCTCCTGAGTGTCGTTGCTGATCTCTTACACATGACCTCTGTCTTCTGTGCACATATCTGACTGCACAATGGCCAATGGAGACAAGAGCCATCGGGAATGATGAGTTACTACTTACCGGGTATATACAATGTGCCAGGAGACGTGCTGCCCATCCTCCAAGCCACATGCACCCAGCTCCTGCTTCTTCAGAGCACCGGTGTCTCACTGACCTTGGTGAAATCACCTTCCAGCGCTCATCAATAGAATAAGGCTTGAGCAGAGTCATTTCCAAACACCCCTCACCTCTCAACCACAGGAAGCCTGAGTCAGTATGAAAGCTTGTCTCTCTGGAAGTGTCTTATTCAGACCCACTGCCTGCCTCACACAGCCCAAGGTCAGGACCCAGAAGCAGCCAAGCCCGGAAACTGAGAAGACAAGAGCAAAGGCCACACTTCCACCCGGCCCTGGGGAAGCCTCGCTCCCAAGCATGAAGCTCTGAGCCAACTCTTGTTCTTTGTCTTCTGACCCGAAACTTGAGGGCACTTCTGTTAAGAGAGACAGACACAGAGCCTCCTGATGAAGCTCATGTTATCTGAGATTGTGGGCAATTGCTGGTCCATCGGCGGTCCCAGCATTCCTCTCCTCATAAAACAAACTTGAAACGCTATGAGGAAAGACGTACTGAGATATAGTAGGCATTTACCAAATATTTGATGGATGAATGAGTCAGTGAAGGTCTAATGAATTAAGATGGGTTGGTGGATGGGTAGATGAATGAATGATGGTTATGAGCAAGAGCTCTGGTTCCATGTCTTAGAAACTGTGGGACGTTGGGAAACCAGTTCAATTCTCCAGGATGAATTTTTCCACCTTAAAAATGAAAGTTCCTACCTCACTAGGTTGTTGTGAGGAGTAAGGGAGATAATTTGTACAAATTGATCAGCAGTTTGGCCAACACACAATTAGCATTCTTAAATGTTAGCTATTTTTATTGAAATATTGAGCACAAGCCATCTTATTACAAAGAAACCCTTTGATCACCCTAAATCATGAAAAAGCAAGACACAGAATTCAACAGAATTTGTAGCACATTGTTGGCTCTACACGCCTAAGCACCAATGAGTCATGCGGAGGTATTTGAGAATACTACCTGCACCACACACAATGGGTATGCAGTGAAGATCCTTAATATGAACAGATGGAATGAATTGAACAAGTGAGAGAATGAAGGAAGGAACAGATGAAACAATGGAAAGGAATGAGAGATTGTCTAGTTCAGTGGGTCTCAACCGAGGGTGATTTGGACCCCCAGGGGATATGTGACACTATCTTGGGACATTTTTGGTTGTCACAACTGGGAGGTTTTACTGGCATCTAGTGAGTGGAGGCGAAGGATGCTCCTAAGCATCCTACAACACACAGGGGCTGCCCTGTGTGACCCGGTCCGAAAGGTTAATACAGTGCAGAGCTTGAGAACCCCTGGTCTAGTTCACTGATTTTAAAACTCAGCTCCTCCATAGGATATTTGTGTGTGTGTCCGTGTATATGTGCACACATGGGTGTGTAATTGCACATGTGTGTGTGTTTTGGGGTAGGTCTGCCTAAAATTCAGCTTCATCTAAGGACCACTTAGTATGCGGAATATACTCCTTATGTCTGTAAGGGATTTGTATCTATCTCACTGCAAAAAGGATCACGCTAAAACAAGTTACAATGTGATTCCCTGAAGGAGCCACATGTCTGAAAGATTGAAAGAGATGCTGGTTTCCAATGTAAGGAACCACAATGTCAGAATTTTAAATTGTTAAGGGGCCTTTTGAGATGGGAAAACAGGAAATCACCTTATTAAAACATTATTTGGCTATATAGTGTTTTCCACCTGGACTAGTTGAATAATAAAAAGATTTCAATTTTGTGAACAGTCTGCTTAGCAACTTGGGAGATTTTCAAATAAGCCAACATAAAGGTGGTAACAATGGGCTGTCTAGTGGTCCCCCACTGCCTGCCACACTGCAGCCTGGGAATGTGTCTGTGAGTTACATTTTGATCTGTGGATTAGAAAAGTTTTAGTAACTAACTTGGACAGTCATATGAGCAAAACCCACATTACAGAATCACGGGGCTGCTGATTCAATCCGAAACCCGAGGCTTATAATGCACAGGCTGAGCTTCATTCTGCTTGGATCCCTTTAGCACGGTCACCCTGCTCCACCCACACAGACCTTTGCTTCCTTCCTGTCCTGGTGCAAATCAGCCCTGGCCTCCACCCAGCCTTCTGGTTCCTACCTGCCTCTCCATTTTCAATCCATCCACTCTCCCACTTATACTTTTTAAATGATTGTATTGCTTTTAAAACTTTATTGATTTGCAAAAATGAGTAAAATGCACACATATGGGTATAGTACAATGACTTTGACAAATGTATACTCCCTTGTTATTATTTCTCAAATCAAGATGTAAGTTTCTTCTATATCCCAGAAATGTCCCTCAGGCCCCTTTCTAGTCGATCTCCCTGCCCTGCATCCAGAGGCAATGGCTGTTTGGATTTCGAGCCCCGCACAACCTGAAATCTCTCAGGAATGAAATCACGCATTATGCCCTCTGCTGTTTGGGGCTCAGTGCTTATGCCTGTGAGAGTCACACATGTTGCTCATATTTGAGTGATTCTTTTCTGTTTATTTTTTAGTGGTTTTCTATCATATTAGGGACTATCATAAATGAAGCTGCTGTAAACATTCTTGCACAAGATATTTTTCACACCTGCTTTTGTTGCTCTTGGGTTTTTACCTAGAAGTGGAATCACTGGATCACAGAGCAATGCATGCTCCTCCTCACCTTGCACCTGATGCTCCTGCCTAGCTCAACATTTTTTGAGTTCCTAAGAAGTGCCCCCTCTTATTAATCACTGAGACCTCACATACCTACCCCCCCTTCACCTGGGTAACTCCTACCCATCCTTTGGGTCCTGATTTAGATGTTACGCACTGAGGAACACTTCCTGATTTCTACATTAACCTACCAGGTTCTCCCTGCTGGGAACTTCCAGGAATCCTGCTATCAGAAGCTGAGGCAATGGCATGCTTCTAATCTGTCTTCCTTCTCGACTCCAGCAGCCATGGGGTAGACTATCTATGTGGTCCTCAGTTCATAATTATGCCCAGCACCGGCCTCATACATGCCGTGTGCTCCATTAACAGCTGTTGGATAGATGGATGGATTAGCAGATGGGGAGATGATCAGTTTGGGGGATAAATTAGCAGTGTTGACTCTCACATGAGTCTGTCCATAACCTGAATTAGTAGACTCTGTTCATTGGCTTTAAAAAGGCAAATTATGATCAATAAAAGTCTGTTTGGTTTTCCAAACAAGTTCTTTCAGGGGCATCACATACAAAAAATTTAAGAACTTAGGAGACTGATAATTACTTGAGAGCGTGTGATCGAAGCAACTTTGAAATGAAAATCAGTAACAGAAGCAGATGAGGCAGCATGGACATACAGAGTAGGGGTCAATGGGAAAAGAGTTCAATTCCCATCAGCATTTCCCAGCCGACTCCTGTGGGCGGGGTTGTCTGTGTGTCAACAACCCACAGTTTTCTATGGGAACATGGAAGCAAGCAAGGTGTGTGTGTGTGTGTGTGTGTGTGTGTGTGTGTCCCTGGGTGCACAACTAACCTTGTTCATATTTTGTTAAGTTCCAAATGCTTACACTAAAAATATTAAAATATTGCACTGTATCACTTAATAATCAGAGTGTCGATGTACTGTGATGTCATTTGTAGGATCAGGGACAGATGTTTTGAAGAAAGAGAGGGGAGGAAAAGCTTCTTAAATACTTCTTTTTCCCTAATACCCTCCTTCACACCTCATTCCAGGGCTTCTCTTGGCCTTGCTCAATGTTGCCACCTGAAGATAGATTTTTTTTTAATGCACAGCTTTTGGCTGAAAAATGGCATTGAATCCAGAGTGGCTCTAAGCTGCCTTCAAGCTTCTAGGGACCATGTTGCCATTTGCTAAGGTAATTTCATTTCAACTCCACAGAAAGTAGCATATAAGATTTTTTTTTTGAGGCCAAAGGTGCCCTGCCTGCCACACCTAGGAGCATTTGGGGATGTCAATGTACCTCAATATGCCCTCATTGGGGCTGACCAGACATACCATTTTAAATGAGACAGAAAATAACGGTACTGTCCCCTTTCAAATGGTGCATATGGTCATCCTACCACACTGTATTTCACAGGAAGATTCTGCTGCCAAAATTAAGATGAGAATTCTTGCCATTTCTTCCACCCCTCACATTTACAAGGAGGAGGGTTGGTTTGCTGACAGTGAGGAGGTCAGGAGGCTTCCAGAAGGCACAGGGAATGACTCTGGCACCCACTGAACTGTACTCCTTGAAATATTTAAAATGTAAAAATCAGCGGGGCGGTTTATTTGACAATCCACATCAAACCCAAAACGTGTTCTGTAAATTTAAAAGAATGAGAGACAAGAGCATCCTTGACTTGGTAACATTTATTCAATATTCTCCGAAATTAGCAAGAATCAGAAGAAGCACATGTCAATCAAATACAGCCACAGAAATGTCCTGGATATAAATAAAGATGCACTATGAGAAGTACTCACTATTGAAGGGACCAGTACACTCTCACATCTACTACCTCTTAGCGACTAACAACTCCAGTATAAATTTCATTTACTCACAATAAAAAAAAACCAAAAACGAAACCTTGACTTTTTAAAGAACATAACAGATTCAATTCGATTGTAATTTGCCTCACTAGGCCCTTTCATCAGGAATGCTTTCAAGGCCTAGCTCCACAACTGCCATGAAAATGACAAAGACAAACTCAAAAAGAAAGTTTCGGCAAGGTTCAACAAAACAGTGCAGAAATAAGTTACTTACCCATGCACAGAATAAGGCAAAGGCTCATTTCATTCGGGTTAGCAATAATAAATGTAACTAGTTTCTTTTTCACAGAACAAACATTTCAGACTTCTTTTTTAAGTAACGGGTATACTTTACTACGCGTCATACTCTACATGTTTCCTAACTCTACTCAGAAAGCCGGCGATCGCAAGTCAAACAGAAACTTGTCCTTGATGAGGCTTATTCTGTAGCCCCACAGAAATGAATCTGGGTGTCATGATGGTATCTATCATGAAAAGACCACACACTATTCGTAGCCTACGGTTTAAGAGCTGAAAGTACATTAAAACGTACGTAGTCTATGGATTTGTCAAATTCTGTTTTTAAAATTTTTTTTTTCAAACTAGAAGCTGCAGAAAATTAGTTCTTAAATAGTCTACCGAAAACTCTTGAGCAGCTAACATTTTAAATTTCTTAAGCTCTTTATTTTCTTAAAAATATTAGAATGAATGTAGGATCCCATCTTTTTGAAAAATAATCCAAAAAATGATTACAAATCTTTAGTTTTAATCAGTGTCACCAAGGGTTTGTCATCAGGGCTGTAATCCTCGTAGGCAATGGGGGTCACATCATACATCGCAGGCCGGGATTTCTTTCCAAACCTAAAATCACAGGGCAAGAGAAGTCTAGTTAGAGATATTTTGGATCTCAAGTCCTATTAAAGGCAAATGGTGAGAATAGGTTACATTCGAGGATCAACTGAAACTATACAAATACCCTAAACAATATATTCTGTGGCAAGTACAGAAACTTAAGACTTCTTCATAGTAACATTGAATGCGTTTAAATATTATTCTTTGGTGCAGGAGGCAAGAAATGGATTTCACAAAACAGTGAGTTTGAATTAATGTGGAAGCCTGTAGGGTAAATCTTGGGAAAGCAGTCAAGCGTGACAGCCCTACGTACAATAGGTTTTAAAAAAACATGTATTGATTGGTCGTTTTCTTCTGAGACCCAGGCCCGTTTCTTTTACACCCACTCCAGAGCCTGGGATGCACAATGGCAGGGTGGTCATCCCCGGACTGTGGACAGAGAGCCTCTCCCATGAGGCTTCAGAAAGGCCATGAAGGTTTAGCGGACTTCTGAAGTCCCAAGAAACAAGGAGAAGGGCAGAGTGAGGACTTCAAATAAGGAGGTGCTTGTCCACAAAATGTGCCAGCACCCAACCCCCCAATCCGATCCCACCTACCAATTCCTCCCTCCCCCCTCAAGTACACAGGAGCCATTGTTTCTTCTCTAAGCACAAAGCCAATGTCCTAACAGATCTGTATATTTCAAAATCCCTTTGACAGCAGGACGAGGAGCAGAAGCCAGGGGTGTGGAAATCCAGTTTCAGGACTCCCTATCCCCTCCAGAGCTCAGATGGCGATTATTAAAACAAAGTCAATTCAGCGTCTGGGTGGTCTCTTCCCATTCAAGACCTCCCCTCCCTGCAAAGCCCCTGCAGTGCACTACATTTAAACAATCTTCCACACTAACCCACCACCCCTCCCTGCCTTTCACAGACAACATTTAACTATTTCGCGTCCAATGGGGCCCATTAAGAAAGAAATTGAGAAAGCAGCTCAAGTTTTAAAAAGGTTGGTAGGATGAACACCCTAGAACATCAGGGACTTACTCACTACGGCTTACTCCACTCTTCACCGCCCCTCCCTTCTTACTTCTACCTCGGATGTCTTGGAAAGTCTGTCTTCTCACACAGAGATGAGCAATAGAATGGAGTTCAGGAAATGAGAAATGGTGCACTCTTCATATGATCTTTTATGTCTAAACCTTCTTCAGTCTTGTAATCCTGAAATTCACTCAAAATTTACTGGTCTCAGGAGCACCAAGGCATAAATCAAGCCAGGTGGGCACCAGGCAAAATGCAGCAAGGAGTTAAAGCATTCTGCAACCAAGAAACCCACAGCTGTGACTGCAACATTTAAAAGGCTTCACTAAAACCATGTCTAAAATGTGAAGCCTCCGGAATGGGCGGATGGTGTGCGTGTGAGTGTGGGCGGGGCTCCAGCCTGCCTCTGTGAGTCTAAATTGAGAGAGACCTGCATAATCTGAGGCCAGGAAAAGGGGCAAAGGCGCGAGGCCATCTGGATCTTAACACTTCCTCCCAAGCCTGAAAACTGCAGAGGGTGCTTTAAAGGTGCAAAGATCCTGACAATCTATTTCTCATAAAGTAGCGAGGGACACCAGTGACAATATACCACTAATGGCACTCATTTAATTAATTTTCATTGTATAAAAAATTTAAAGTTAGAGTAAATGATAATGTAGACCAAGGGTTAGCATACAACAGCCAGCCAGCAAGCCAATTACAGCCTGTGGCCTGTTGTTCTGAATAAACTTTGAGTGAAACACAGTTGTGTCCACTCTTAATGCCTCTGCCACGTTCACACTACTGCGATGAGTAGTCACAGAAACCCAGAAACTGTAGGGCCCATGAAGTCGAATGTTTTGAGGCCCTTGACGAAGGCAGTAAGAATCCCCCAGAGTCCCTCCCTCCAATGTCACATAGTGACGCTGTGTTAATCATCACAGCGACCTGACAGAGTCAAGGCAGCAGTCGTACCCATGTTACTGGCACCTCAACCCATCTATCTGGTGACTAGTCTTGTACACCTCAGTTCACTAGAGAAACAAAAGATCCTGCCACCAGTTATATGCCAGATCAAAGAGTGCACATTCTTCCAGTTCACAGTCCCCTGTAAGTCAACAGCAATAACAATGCCGCAGAGAATGCCAGGTCTAACTGATCTGACCTTGAAAAAGGCCCAGATCAGGGGACGCCCTCTGAGAATGAGCAACCGTGTCCTTTCACAGTTGTCCTACTGGTGTTTGTTTGGGCGTCTGTGATCAGGCACCTACAGAGGGTGCAGCAGGGAGCAGTCGGATCTGACCTCACCTCCAAACATGAAGCACTGTGGCTCCTCTGGTGCCATCAGTTACGAATTCTCTCCCCCTGAGTATAAGCAAAGCAGCAATGGAACAGACGACAGTTAGGATGAGGGGAGGGGCGGGCTCCTTCTCAAGCCAGCATCGACTGACTGCTGACGTCAGAGTCACCAGACACTTCCTCAGTCACTCGTGAGTGTCACCAATGACCCACTCCGTGTTTGTCCTGTATAGATGCTGAGCTGCAGTCTCTGTGACCCAATGTCACCTCCAGGCTGGTGGCTGGGAGACAGGCCCCAAAAGGAACATTAGCTAAGGGCCACTGCTGAGAACTAGGAAGAGGGTAATAGCAAAAAGACGATGTTTCTGTCAATGCCTTTCTAGGGTTTCCAAGAAAAGGAGAAAAAAAGGTCACCCAGGCAGTCACGGCCTTTGGAGAGCAATGCCATGGACGCTGCAGGCTGTAAGCCATCAAACCTTGATAGGGGGCCGTTCCCAGATGTTTGGGAAGGTACCGTACTAACGTCAATAGTTTTACCTGCAGTCACAGGTGCACCTAGGAGCCTGTCGGTTAGGAATTCTGCAATTGACACTTTTTGATAAAAATGGCATCAAATAAGAACCAGGTCCGTAAATGTCTTTAAGTTTACCCTGTCCTTCCAAGAGTATTTCAATATCTTCCCAGTAGGCTCTCTAAGCAGGAAGCCCAGAGGAATCCATCTGAAACTATTCTGAGTCCGAAACAAAATATTCTTCCTCTTGAACGCAGAAGGACCTCATTTAGCCAGCTGTCCATGTGGGGGTGAGGAGAGTCTGATTTCTCAGGCCCCCAGAACATCCCACTATAAAGCCATGAATTTGGCATCATCCTGGTGAACTTAACCCTTCCACAAAGACTCCTGAACAACAAAGAAACTTGTTTCTTCCCCTTTCCCTTCACATCCTCTGTCTCTCATGCTGAGAACTCAAGTCCTGTGAACTCTTCCCGCAGGCTGGTCCCACCTGCCGCGCTGGGTGCCCTGGGATCAATCTACCTCCCAGGAAAATGAAGCCGTCCTCTGCCAACCACGAACCAAGACCACCCATTCCTTTCAGACCCAATCTGGGGAAGGTCTGCTATGGGCCAGGACTCACTGGAGACGTGGTAACAGAAGCCATTGTTCTGTATACACAAGCGAGCAAGGAAAGAGCCAAGGAAGTGACTACAATCAGATTTGCAGGCACTGGCCTCAGGCTTCCTGGAACCCAAGGCTGCTGAGTTGCCTCCTAAAGGGAGGAGCCCCTGAAAAGCCCCTGAAAAGCCCCTGGGGCTGGGGGGGAGAGGGGGAGGCCTGAAGAGGGCTGCACTCTCCCCGCTTAAAGTTATACACATGAGGCTGATGCCCGTCCTACTGAAAAGCTGCCCGTGCCTGACCGAGGCGTCAGGGCAGACGCGCGCTATCTCCCAACTTCTGTCTTCCATTGCCCAGGCTCTGGCTTTTGCTGTCAATGGAGCGGCAAGATCCCCCTATGATCTGCTTCTTGGGTTTCCTTTGGAAGAAGGCAAGCTTCCAGAAGCTCTGGGCTCCTATGCCACTCTGACAGAATTTGCATCTGCTTGTGTCTTGACCAATATCGATACATAATGTCCCAACCAATGCCACGCAGCTAAGAGTTCCCTGGAATCTCAATCTTAACACACTAGCTTTTAACTACAGTGCGCCGACTTCCCGAATTCCGGGCTTCTGTTTATCCTACAACCCAGAGAAAAGATCGTGTTCTTGAACACACAGTATCGCCACTAGTTCTGCAGTAAATATTCTTTGTGAAAGTCTACAAAATGGTAGGTTAGCTGATTTGTTTAATGTTATGATAGCTTTGGAGAAGCGAATAGTGCTATCTGTGTGTATCCTTGAATACTCCTCATTTAACTGGACTGCCATAATTGTCTAAGGAGGTAGAGCTGTCCCTTTTGACAGGTGAGGGAATGGTATTTGTGGAAGGTCAAATGGCCTGCATGCGACCCAGAGCCAGGCAGTGTAGGGGTGGGACTCAATGAGGCACGTCAGACACCTGAGCATGGGTCCCTTCTGTGGAACCTCAGCAACTCTTGTCCCTCTAGGAGTCTCTCCTCCAGAAAGGACACTGTTTTATGTAATAGGAACTCTAGCAGCAGAATGATCGCTAGCTGTCATTGTTTCAGTAAGCCCTTAAATCAAATGGAATAATTTATATCCATGCTGACTCTTTGAAGAGTGTCGTAATGTAAGACATTCCAATAAGAAATCATCAAAAAAATGTGTCATGCACAGTGATCAGGAATCAGAGGTTTCATAGCACAAATGAAGTGAATGAATGCAATCAATGAACACAGAAAGCCAGCGGTGAAATGAAAGGGACTGGTTTATAAAGCGGCCTCCTTGTCTGCCCCCAACAATATTCAATAGGTTCAGCGGTACCTGGAACCGAAGCTTTGTCCTGTGACGTTCCCTTGGCAGGTGTGAAGTACTGTTTACAACATAACCCTGACACCAAGAGTGCACGTGTCAAAGGAGCCTCCCCCTTCCTCCCCTCCACCTCATGCCCGGCAGGGACCCACCTGGCATGCCGGATAGAGGCCAGGGCATTGCTGAACTCGCTGTCGATGCTGCGGCAGTTGTAGAACTCCTCGTAGGCTGGCCTGGATGAGCCCTGGTACTCGATGCGGCTGATGCGGCAAATGCCCACAATGAGGATGATCAGCATCAGGATGAAGGCCACGCACAGGGCCCCGATGATGATGTAGAGCGAGTGGCGGGGCATGTTGCTCAGGCTCTCCGCCATGTGCCCAGACTTGCGCTGGAGGTCTGAGGGCGAAAACAAGCAGAGGGCTGGGCGTGAGCGGGGGCCTTTAGCCGGGGAGGTCTTTCCTGTCCTTGTGGGTGACTGAAAGCTGAAGGGCTGCCCACACGGGGAAGGACAGACCTCTGTGCACAATGCAGATCCAGGGCTGATCTCCGTAATATATAAGGACCTCTCACAAATCGTTCTGGCAGGAACACACCCGAGAAAAGTAGGCAAAGGATATAAAAGGAATTCACCAAAGAAACACCTATAGAAAACTGTTTGGCGCCCTAATCATTATTTTAATGCAGTTACTCGATCAGTTCCCAAATATTATTTAATATTTTTGATAACCGCAGCTGGCAAAGGCACAGAAATGGGGTCTATGTAAATTGACACACAACCCCTGCGTTGTTTCGATGGTATATTCTTTAAATCAGTAATTCCAATTTTTAGAAGTTATGCTGAGGAAATGGTCCTAAACATGCATAAAGCCATAGGCACAAGGACATTCAGCTCAGCATCACAGTTTCTAAATGTTAAATTATCAACTATTACACCTTTAGAAAAAAGGTTCAGAAAATAACTACAGGCACCATGTACTCACTAAAGTGAATAAATGTTTACATTTCACCTATTTTGCTTTGGCATTTTGTTTTGTTTTTTCAGGTTTTTTTAAAAAGAAATACAATGTTATAGGCATAGCTAGACATTCCCATACTCTCTCTTCATCCCACCAAGAGACAATACACTTCATAGAAGTGAAAAGGCAGGAAACAACCTAAATATTTGACTCTTAGTGAGATGAAGAGATGTTCATCAAACAGCAAAAGAATAAAAAATAAAGTTGTCTAATACCATCACATGTGAGCTGAAAATGTCTCTCTACACACAAATAGTGATGATCATGATGGACATTTATTGTTTCCTGACTATGGACTAAGCTCTTTAAAAACATCTCATTTAATTGCTATAACCACCGGAAGATACATTAATCTCTCTCCTCACTTTATAGATGAGGGAGGCCTACGAAAATACCATCACTTCCTGGAGATGAGTTTGTAGCGCTAACAGGGATCTCCTGAAGGCAGAACTGCAAGTGATTTTTATTTATTTCTTCATACTTCTCAGGTGTTTTCCAGCTTTTTTTATTTAAAAAATGGGGTTTAATGTATTCCTTTTATAATTATTTTTAAAATAAGCATTATATTATTGGAAGAAAACATCCATGGGATTATCTTCCAACATAATGAATGGAAGGCATGTGGACCTTGAGATCACACCAACCTTGCTTTCAATCCAGGCTGCAATATTTCCTTGACCTTCGTCTATAAGATGAAATAGCAACATACACTTGATGGCCTTGCTGTGAGCCTAAGTTTAAAAAAAGTACTAAAAAAAACAAAAACAAAAAGGTAAGAAAGTCCACTACCTGGCACGTGGTGGGTGGTCCCTCCGGAGGAGCCCCTGGGGTGGTGGGATTGGAAAGGATACAGGGAAGGAGGCTGGTGGCCTCTGAGACACATGCCCTGAGTGAAGATTACTGGGCATTGCCCTGTGTCTCTCCAAAAACCACCAAGCTGTACACCCAGGGGGCAAAAATTGAAAGGATGTCACACAGGCCCCGTTTACAGACCTACAGACAAATGGAATGCTGTGTAACACAACCAGCATTTGAAAGGAAGCTGTGAGCATGTCCAAGGGCTAGCTGCGGCCAAAGAGAAACTGAACTCAGGTGGGGAAGACGATGCCTCCCTTCTCTGCTCATACCAACCGCACCACCCCCAGGCCGGCCATTAGGTCCGTGTTGGGACTCGGGATTCAGGGGTGTGTGGGGTGGGCCTGTCCTCCCCTGACATCCAGGACTCTTCCCACTGTTGCATAAGACTGACCACTCACGCAGCCACCGCTCCATCGGAGCCAACGAACATACAGGCAGGTGGGCCGCCATAAATCACCACGAAGAAATGGCCGCAAGGGAAGCCAGAGGTGTTTTGTGAGATGCGAGCTAAGACTCAAGCCGCACGTTGGCAGCCCTCTCGCTTGGCAACACCTGGTGCACACTGAGAGCGACGACTCATTTCCTGGCTGTAAGAGAAGTGTGACTCACTGGATCTCCAACTATTTCAACGTTCTCTGACAACTCCAGCTGTAGGCCGGCATCCAACACTCACGGAGTGAGCAGAGACACCATGTAGCGTGCACACCGAGGCGGCCAGCACTCTTTCTGCTCCCGCGTGGAGGGGCGCTCACATCAGCTTGCGGCAGCGGGGCAGCAGGACCACAGGACTGATGACAGCATGTGGCTGAGGGCCTGGTGCAGATAGTGCATGCACTGTAATAAGTGTGTCTACACAGGGCGGGCACAACTGCGAGGTCACTACAGCGGAGGAACAGTGGTGCTGGGTTCTGTGCTCGGCACGTTGCACCTGGCCTAATGATTTGTCCAACCCGCTTGCGTTTCGACCAACTGCCCCGTTTCCCAAAACTCTGCATTTCCAAGCTCTTCACACTGTTGGGAAAATGTCCTCAAAATTTGTCCTGAAGCCTCTGCCACCCACCTCCCACCACCCCCACCCTTTGCTTTCTGCCTCTATTGTCACTTAAAACCCCTCTGCGAAGGGAATGTGGCTGCTTTTCACGCTGATCGGGTTAGTTAGTAGCCAGGCTCCAGCTGAATGAATCCACCACTTGGCTGGAGAGGCAGCAAATTGACCGGCAGCAGGTGGCTGATGCCACCGTCTCCAGGCCCAGGCGTGCTCTCGTCAGTCAGTGCTCAGCCGCATCCTGGGTGTCCCGCTGTGTGAATCATTTACTGTGCTGGCTGCAGCATAGCTCGGGGGAGGATTATGTCCCAGCACATGCTGGACAGCATGAGCCCAGCACCCAGCAGGTGCAGGACCAGCAACGCGTGCACGGGAATTGTTTAGGAACAATGTCACACTCGTGTGTCTGAGGGATCCCTGGGATTGCAGTTGCAACTCAATTTACTTGATTTGTATTTTCCAAAGTGCTTTGGCATTCAAAGGGATCCTAAAATGTCACCTGGGGCTAGGTGGAGGGGCTGGACCCAGAGCAGATGCTCAAGGTGAAAGCCAGTCAATGGCTGAGCTGAGAATAAAGCCAGACCCACCCCACCAAACAGAGACATCATTAGGTTAAATTCTAAAATAGTATATCACCCATATCTGCACTACCATCTACCGGGGTGGATGCAGCCAGGCTAGTTCATGTGTCCACCTAGTTATGTAAAAAAGAGTGTGAAAGTGAGTGAGTTGGGAGTGTTTTGCATAGATGTCACTTAGGTAAGTTGGTAATTTTTGAACCATCTGCTGCCTGGAACAAATGTGAGCAGGGATTTCAAGTTTCTTTGTTTTCCACAGCTAACAGCTGGAACATCAAAGCAGTCAACGAGCTTGAGAAAAGCTAACAACTCCTGTTAATCTTCAGAAGAGGAAGAAATAGGAACGAACAGGGGTGGAAGGACTAGCTCCTCCCTCCCATAGGGATCCAGTCAC
>PVKE010016032.1:16015-32669 GCA_004027555.1 Craseonycteris thonglongyai
GGGGGGACAGAGAAATCACCATCTTGAGCAAAGACCTGGGAGGAGGCGGAGAGCAGAGCAAGGAGCTGGGCTGGACAGGGGACAGTGTGGCTGCTAGAAGGAGCGAGGTGACAAGTGGACAAGTGAGAAAGCGGTACCTCCCCTTCAGGTCAGAGAAGCCAATGGGGCCCCACAGACAACAGCATGGCCTTTGCTCAGTCGGTAATGCATATTGATGAAAGCTGGCCGTGAGAAGGGATGGACGCAGTGGAGGGCGGGAGGGTCTGAGTGAGCAGACTGGTGCTTTGAAAAGATGTCTCTGCCACTTGGGATCCCGTGGCTGAACCTGGAGGACGTTGTGCTACGTGAAGTCAGTCAGATGCAGAAAGACAAATACTGCATGAGCGCACTTATTCTGTGGGCTCAAGAGAAAGAAAGAACGGTGAAGTCATAATAACAGAGAGTAGAAGGGTGGGTTACCAGAGGCCAGCGCATGAGGGAAAGGAAGAGATAAGGAAAGAAGGAAGGAAATAGAATGGGGGTGTCAGGGCTGTTGTTTAATGGGTGCAGAGTTTTGGTTTTGCAAGATGTAAGGAGTTCTGCAGCTGGACGGTGGTGATGGCTGCACAACACTGTTCTTACACTGCTCAGCTGTACACTTAAACGTGGTGAAGATACTTAATATCGTGCTACATGTATTTTGATACAATAAAAAATTGGAAAAAATTTTAAAAAGGGAAAAGGTCAGATGCTTTTAGAAAACTTAAAAGAAAAGGTGCTTCTGGTTGCATATGAAAAAAGGCTTTGAGGGGCTAGGGTAGAAGTCAAGTAACATTTTAAAAACACGAGTCAGCCCTTCATAAACCACTGTGGATACACACTCAGCATATTACAAATATCAATATATGGTTAAGCATAAAAGCAAGATGCTGAACACTCCCATTTGTATGGGAGAACATGGGAGAACTTACATACTGGCTGAATACATCAGGGAAAACCCACAATAAATGGTTAAGAACTGTTACCTTTGGGGAGTGGAGGTCTGCATGGGGAGGAAGGTTAGTCTTATTTTTTCAAACATCCTAGTTTGTACAAAAATGAGGTGACAGAAGGAGAAGTGACTCTGGGTGGTGAGCACACCACGTAACACACAGAGGATGTACCATAGAATTGTGCACGTGAAACCTATGTAAGTTTACTAACCAATGTCACCCTCAACACATGTATTCATACAAAATAAATAACAACTACAGTACCCAACCAGTTGGAGCAATAAGGAGTTCTGGAGCGGGCACAATCACACGGTGGCTTTCTTCCACCATTACTGAACTCTGTGCACTTTGAGAAGAGGCCCGGACATCACGTATACTCTTCCAGGACACACCCCTTTGGGGAGTTCCCAGACCTGCCAGCACAGACCCCAGGGGTGACTCCCATCACATACGGGGAGCCTTGCTTGGCTTACGAGCTTCTGAAGGTGGGGCTGTCATTCATCTGTAACTCTGGGCACCCCCTTCAATGACCAGAAGAGGCCCTGGATTATTGATTGAATGCATAATCCAAGATAGCCTATTCACCTATTTCTCAACTGCAGAATATCACTAACTCACTAGTTTAACTGTTCATTGTACGTAACTGGCCCACTATCAGTCAGCAAGACGGACAGAAACTCTAACTACGTAAATCTCACAACTCCCACACAGATAACACAAAACAACACTGTAAAGATTATAGGAATTTTGATTTTTAGACCTTGATTCTAGGAAAGCAAAATATTTACTAAAATAAAAAATGGTGATCAGACCTAAGGCACTAAGAATGAGGGGCAGAGAATTAAAATTTCACGCAAGGTTGTTTAGTTCATTTCCAGAATTTAGGGTTTGCATTTGCCTCAGAATATGTTGAAAGCACCCCAGCTGTCTGAATGATCCTTTTAGGGTAGTTCTGGATCTATGTTCTTGGTGATTTTGATAAATCTATGTGGTCTGCTCAATTCCTGCTTATTATTACTGCTTGGGGGCCAAATAATAACTCTAATGGGGGCAAATTTCTTAAAACATCCACTGGGCATGGGGAGTAGCCACAGGACCACACAGCTAGCATTACTTTGCAAGCACATCCACGGAGGTCTCAGAATCTCTAGTGAAGTCTGATGACTAGCGATTTGTTCCCATGGGCAGCGCCCTCCACCAGTGAGGGCTCGGTTGTCAGGACGTGTGTGGGGCTCGGTTGTCAGGACGTGTGTGAACGCTGTGTACTTGTGAGTGTCCCACGTGGATTTCGCGCTGAATGTCTCTTTTCCATGTATACCAGGAAACATTCTGTGGTGCTCGACAAGGAAGGAAGGCAGCCTCTGCCTTATTACATACGTGCCTCCTGGCAGAGTGCGCTCCTATTTTGAGGGTGGATCCTAGAATTCTAGAACTGGAAGGAAGTGCACTAACCATTGCAGTGAATCCCTTCTGTTATGGGTGGTGAAACCGAGTGAGCACTGGAGATGAGATCGCCCTCCTCCCGTCTCATGATTCAGTTGGAAGGCAGGAGCCTCGGGCCTGAACCTGGTTCCTCCTGCTTCTGAGAGCAGCATTCACTCTATGCACTTTTAATGGGTTTCAGTCACGTTTATGCAAATATGCACCATAATGATTAAGATGACGTTGTACCAGGAAAAACCAATTTTAAAATCACCTCAAAGTATGATGTGTGTTGAGGACCCGTGAGAAGAAATGAGACACTGTTGGCAGCGCGCTGTGGAAGGGAGACAAGGATGGCTTCCTGGCGATGCACCCGCCCAGTTCCCCACACTCTGTGGATACACCACCTTCCGTGGAAGGACAGACTTTGCAGATGCGATTACATGGAGGATTTGGGGGTGGAGGGACTATCCAGTGGGCCCAATGTAGTCACAAGAATCTTTAGTAAGTGACAGAGAGAGGTGACACTTGGAGATGGCGGTGTAAGAACAGGAGCAGAGGACAGTGTGAAGAGGGAGGAAGGGGCCATGAGCCAGGAAATGCAGGAAGCCTCCAGAAGGTGGGGACGGTGGAGTGGGGGGAGTCTCTCCCTTAGAGCCTCCATCCGGAAAGAAGACAGCCCACGGGCCCCCAGGGAGCCCCACTGTGACTTCTGCGCTCTAGAACGATGACATATCTGCGTTCCTGTTTTAAGCCATTAAGTCAGTGGTAACTTGTTCCAGCTGCAGTGGACAGGGATGGTATTGAAGAAAGGGACATTTAAGCTGCTACCTAGATGCTGAGAAGACAGCTGTGCTAGAACATCTGAAGGAGGGGACTTCTAGGCATAGGGAACAGCACAGGCAAAGGCCCTGAAGGTGGGAATGAACTTGGCTTGTTCAAGCAAGAGAAAGCAGGACAATGTGGCTGAAGCACAGTGAATAAGAACAGGAGGCAGGTGATGTGACCTCTGGTGGCAGGCCAGGCAGTGGGAGGCTCCCTTACTGCCCTCAACAGCTCAGTAGCCCTCCGGGCCCTGTAGCTACGTGAGCCACAGCCTCTCTCTTCTCTGTGTGCATCGGGGCTTTCCTACTGAGATCTATGGACTTGACCTTGTGCCAGCCACGGACCCCCCTCTTGGTTTCTAGACATTTCACAAGCTCGCAGATGCTTGCAGGGTTCAAAAGAGACCTCGGGGGCCACAGGTCCCATGGTCCACGCAGGACTGGGGGCCTCCTGCTCCTCCCCGGTCTCCTGACAAGCCAGACTCTGCGTGCACTCCTGATCCTTGGATCCTTTCCATTTGATTCAGATCCAAGTCTCTAGACACTGGCCACTGGCTCCAGCTACATATGAGTAACTTCGAAAACTTCCTACACATGTTCTCCATTGTTACACTCAAGTCGAGGGTGGAAGAGTCTGCCACAGGCCCCGCAAAGCTTGATCTTCAGTGACATTTATTGTTGGCTTCGTGGAGAGATGCAAACAAGATCAGCAAATGAAAAGTGCTCTTTTGGACAAACAGAGAGCCCATGTGTGGACCAAGATGTGTGATGCGCCCCGTTGTCCTCAGCCAATCAGCGTGGCCCGTGCCCTGCAGATGCACTGTCTAAAAAGATTTTTTTATAATTATAGGCTTTTACTTCAGAACTTCTGGAAGGCATCCTGTGTGTGCCTAACTTCTTATCCACACTCTCTAACATATGTATCTTCACAATTAAGACTTAAAAGTCATAAATATTCTGCCCCAAGGTGCAAAATCTGTCATTTCACAGAACTAACAAATTTTAGAATGAAAACTGGTCCCATTTTATGGATAAGAACACCAAGGTTCGGCACAAGGAAACAGTACAGCCACACAAGGGAGTGCCACAGCCAGGTGAGCCGTAAGGTCCTGCTGACCCAGGACTGCGGCCCTCCCCACCAGCGGCCCCACCAGCCTGGACTTCACACCATACAGCGACTTCAGTCTCCACATCCTACAGCCATAGCCTTCAGCATCGTTACTGTCAGAATCCCTTTCTTCCTCTTTCTTTAGCAGAAGAGCATTTCTCTGCCATCAACACGGGGAGAGGCGAGCGACCGTGGACAGCTTTACAGAGCAAACCCATCCACGTGGCAAAACCGTGGGGAGATCTGCGGGCCCTGAGAGCATTCTGTTTCGGAGCATTGGGGAAGGCTGGCAGGAGAGGCCTAAAAATAACTGCCACCTTCCCAGCTCTAGCTCTGAGCCAAGAGCCAAGAGCCAAGGCAAAGAAGAAGCAGATAAGAGTCCAGAGAGCACCGTCGTTACTGGTACAGCTGAGGGGCTGGAGGCCGAGGTCCACATTTATGGGTGAGTTTCCTAGTACCGGCCACCCCCACTTCAGACACTAAGGATCAGATAAGCCCATCCAGCCGTCATCGGTGTGGACCACCAGGGAGGGGCCTGCTCTTGAAACACAGCATGGAGAGGCAGCAGATAGGCAGCTAAGGAGGGAGACAGACAGACAAGCAGACAGACAGACTGGGCTATGGATGCAGGTCTGCCACCCTGCGAAACTCACCCAGCACAGAAGCAGCCTCTACCTGATGAAGGGGAGAGGCAGGAGAGGCCCCAGGAGAGAGCTTTGAGGAATCCGACTGCCCTAATTTAATTCTGAAGGAAACACCCTTCAAAGTTCGATTCTTACGCGGTTTGCAAACCAACAGAAAACAGTTCCCCATCATTTATTTTCACCTTAATCCTAGTGTTACAGATTCTTCATTTTTAACGTATAAAACCTTGACTGTGACGTTTTCAGACTTCCGTTAGCTCCCCTTGATAGAACACTTAGCTCTAAGCAGCTCAGAATGGTTTCCAGATTTTCTTGTGTGCTCTCACCTCTCTGGACGTTTCTCCGGTCAGCGGATGGAACCTAATACATTTGAAGACACTTGAAGACACACCCGCAAAGTGCATTTAGATTTGGTAGGTCTTGTTTCGTTTCCAACACAGACACTGTTTTGTGATCCGATTCTAACGCTTCTCTGCGCAGCGCATTGTTGGCTGCGCTCACAGCGCTGACCTCTGAATGACACCAGCACACTCTCATCCCAGTGGAAAGACTGCCATTCGATACAGGATGGAGTAGGGACGGCATAACACAGTGAGCAGAACTAGGACACTGGGACTCGGGAGGCCTGGTGACTTGGGTGACCCCTCTGGGCCTCATCTGTGAGTGACATAGGGCTGGTAATCTGCATCCTCTTCTTGGTGCAGGAAAATGTGAGGTTCACTAAGATTTTAAAGTGATAAGTAGGTATTTTGCCTCAAGGTGCCAAATTTGTCATTTCACAGAATTACCAAATTTTAAAATGACAGCGGATCCCATTTTACAGATAAAAACACTGAGGCGTGGTGCAAGGAAGTGACAGCAATACTTACGGATTTCACAGTTTGCTCCCACCCAGCCGTGGGGGCAGTGGCAGGTGTAACCATTGGGCTGGTCCAGGCAGGTTCCGGCGTGATGACAAGGGTTACTGTCACACTCATTGATGTCGATGTCACAGTCCTCACCTAAGGAGAGAAAGAAAACCAGCAGTGAGCCTGGGAGCTGCCCCAGCAGCTCTGTCCCCCATCAGTTCTCTGGCAAAATGAAGATCCGAACTCTCCCAAAACTCCAGACCAGGGATCGTTTACTTAGAACTTCTAGAAAAGAAAAGAAAACATGGCGCTGGTAAAAGAAATAGTCTTTAGTTGATTGAACTCGTTAGTTAACTGAAGCTCATTCCCATCTCTGAACAAACCTTTCAAAGTTTATCAGAAAAGCAAATCTGGGTTCCTAATTTCATTAAGAAATTCTATATATATATATTTTTTAAGATTTATTTGTATTGTTTTTGACAGAGAGAGAGAGATACAGAGACAGAGACAGAGAGAAGGGGGAGGGCCCAGAACAGTCTCCACAGTTGCACATCATCGGTTTTTCCACATAGTTTCATTCCACAGGTGGGCGAGGCTGCACAGGGCAGGAACTGGGCCTGGGTCTCGCCCCGGTGAGAACTGAACTGGGGGCACTCCCCAGTTCAGCACATGGGTCCACATGGGCTGGGATTCGATCCTCGGTCCCCGGGGCTGCAAAGTGAGTGCTTAACCCACTGAGCCTTCCCGGCTCCCCCAGGAATTCTATTTTATTGAGTATTTAGTCAGCTGAATCTTCTTACTTATTTTTGGAAGGCCAGATGGCCGAAAACTCAGAATTTATGATTTTTTTCTTTTTTTTTTTTGTTTTTTGTTTTTTTTTAATTGAGCTGGGGGCACTCCCCAGTTCAGCATGTGGGTCCCCCTGGGCCGGAGCCGGGATTCGATCCTCAGTCCTTGGGGCTTCAAAGCGAGCGCTTAACCCGCTGAGCCATCCCGGCTTCCCCTCATCGAAGTTTTTGGTAGAGTTTAACAATTGCCCCTGAAAAAGCAAGGTTTTCGAGTTGGGCCAAACCTGCCAACATCCTTTAAACGTTCTTTGTTGCATATATATGTGAGTATTTCTAAGATAAGATCACTTCTCCCGATTCACCACTTCCCAGCCACACAGGGAAGCAGGCACGGGTGGGCTGGGTCTGGGTTCCCCCGCGGGAAGCACTCGATTTTTTTTTTTTTTTTTTTCTTTCGGTAGCCAAGTGTTCGAGTGTGTGAGTCTGGATCTTTGGCTACTTTCTGGATAGTTCCAAGGTGCAGCTGTGTGCCTAGACAAAGTCAATTATGAAAATTTACTCCACTTTCCAAAGCCCCGGAGATGCCCTGGGAGTGACTGACATGCTCAGGATGGGCATCGGGCCACAAGGAGAGACAGTGGTGCAGTGTGAGGTTAACCTAAATTGGACATAATCACCCCCTGGCAACGGCGGCCTGAGGGAAGGTCACGTCCACTTGAGTCTGTCCTTCCCACATAAAGAACAATGTGACCTGAAGTTTCTGACCTTGTCCAGACCCAACATTTTGGGACATGATTCCCTCTAAGGGCGAGCCTGGTTTAAACCAGAACATAAGCTGATGTCACTGGTCCAAACACCAGTTTACAGGAAACAGATTGGTATTGGAAGCTACAAGAACAAAGCAGTCTTTATGTGACTAGGAAGCCATACCATGAGTCAATACAAAACGGGCATATGCTTTCAAAATTTAAGGGCATCTTGTCAAAGCAAAATAGAAGAGGAAGCTTTAAATGGAGGCAATCTCCCTTAACAGTTTGAAAAACTAGGAAAACAAATATTTGAAATATGCCTCCATTTGCTTAAATATAAAAATTGATGTTAAATTGAAAATAAAAACTCCTAGCACTGCTCTAATCACAGACTAAAACAAAGGAGAAAAATCAAATATTTTGTCCATTTTCAGATGGCAATGTTTCAGTGTACACTTGGGTAATTACTTCCAGGCTTATTTAATTAGCATTGAAGGGCTTTTGTACCCACTATTGGTTTACCTCACGTTTATAAAACCACCATATGACACAAACCTTCTGAGAAGAGGAATCTCATGCTAAAATGAGTCACATTTTCCTTTCTTACCTGGCATCTGACTATTTCATCTTTAAAGTAAAATCTATCAAACAAAACATTTACTACTTCTAGGTTACAGGAGGTTGATTATAATTCACTAGTGTCTAAGTGAATTATTTCCTGTGGTAAATATAGTCATTTACATCAACAGGAAAGACATGGAACTGATTGCCTCTTACTAACCTATTTCAAGGGTTGTCTTTCTAATAATGGGGCAATCACTCTGGTGAGTAGGGCACAGACTAAACTACTACAAATGGTATTTATTGTATGTGGACTCCTTGAAGAGACATATAAACAAGAACATAGTGAGAAATGCTAAAAGAATGACATCAAAGGCCTGGACAAACATATACGTCAGTACTACTTTCCAACCGTTTAGGAAGACAAGCGTAATGGAGGTATTTATAAACAACAGCTTTCTTTAGCTGGCAGCTGGAATACTGCAAATTCTGAAATAAGATGGCCTGTTGTCTTTGCAACAATAGCAACAGAAGTGAATTGACTTCTCCTTACCCTTATAGTCCCAACAAAACTCAAAAGCCCTCTCTGCTACAGAAGTCTAATGTCAATGCCAATCCCTTCTATTAAACTATGGGCCATCCCTGAGTTTCCATCCAGTCCTACTCTGGCGTAGGGCCTCCCCAGGGAGGTAAATGCCAAATGCAGGGCCCAGAGTTACCCTAAAGTGTATGCCGGTACTTGCTCTTGGATATCTAAAGGTCTCTAATATAGTCCGGAGAAGTCCAAGACCCCTAGCTTCGTCGGTTCTTGGAACCCACTAGATTGGAAGAGTTTGGTAGGAATAGACAATGGCAGGAGAAAATAAGATGAACTCTTTCTGTAGATATTAATCAAGTATCTAAAACCCAGAGAGAAACCCAAACTTATCCTACTCTGGTTTTCATCGCCACAGTGTTCTCAGAGCTATCCTGGAGAGTAAATGACATTAGTTAATGACACAAACTCCATGCCAGTCAGGGGCCCAAAGAGCAAGCAGCGATGTCCACAGCATCTGTGCTCTGGGAGAACCCTGGAGTGACACACAGTTTTAGATCCCTTCAGATTTAGTCTCATGGCCTATTTCACAAACTCACACTCCTGGGCTTATAGTTGAATCAGTTACCCCCCAGCTGGCTCTCTCAGTGTGATGTCTTTACCACATCATAGGCTGGCAGTCAGAGTGTGGAGCGATTCCAATGACAGACACTCCGGGAAAATGTCAACGGGATGACTTGCAACCAGGACGGCTCTTCTCTGCCTTGCAGTGATAACACAGTTTGCAGTCAGTCTCGCGAGGTGTTAGAAGATTTATTATGATCACAGAGAGCAAGTTTGGGTTCATTTGCATTTCCCATAAGAGTATTATATGTTTCTAGGCATTTCAATACCCCACCATTCCAGCTCCAAGCAGTATGTGTTCTAACTTCTTTTACTAGAAAAGTTCTTAGCATCTTTCTTTATTCATGGTTGATTAAATAAACCTTTATGCTTTTGCTGGCTTGAGCCAAATGACGTTTTCATTGACTTGTTTACCTTTTTTTTTTTTTTTATTTCAGTTGGAGAAAAATCAATGCCTTTTAGATTGCTGTTGCGCTTGAATAACGTTTGTAAAGAGAACACAGAATGAAATTTCTACTTGACTAAGGAAGGAAATCAGAGTCTGAACTTTAAATCTTTCACAATTGATTTTCGATCTACTACTTTCTAACAGGCAATATGTAAAGTGGTTATCAAATCTGGTAGTATTTATGTAAATTTAAACATGTACCATTTAATTCTATATGTTTCCCTCAGTTAAATTAAAATGAAAAAGATGAAATCAAAAGTCACTGCTTATTAATAAATCCTTGGGTTAACAGAGCCCACACTGAATGATATCAACAAAAATCATTACAATCATAATGCCTAGTATTAAACTTATGCCTACTATGTGCCAGGCACTGGACCGAGTGCTAGAACTATGCCTTCCCACGTGACCAGCATTTTATTCCAGATGAAATGAATCTTTAAAGAGTATTTGGAAATTCTTCTACCATGATGGTGTAACTGGAGCCTGTCTTGCCCTCCCACTGTAAATAATTAGACAAGTGGATGAAATATGTATTTTTAAAAAGCACTCTTAAGTCATTGGACAACAGGCAGAGCATGACCGTGACTGCTGAGAGAAGGGAAACAACATGGCTGAGGACTGCGATCATCCTGGCTTTCTGCCTGGAGCCAATTTAGAACACAATGGCTTCCCTGAGCTGAGGAGGGCTGGAGTTCGCAGAGGCCAAGGGAGCTGTAACGTGCAGGACGGATGACCACAGAGGATAGAGGCACTCTGAAAAAGAGCATCAGAAATACGCTGCAGCCTTTGAGCTTGTTCCTGAATACTGTGCATGAGTAAATGAAACTCCACGGGTCTGGGAAACAGGATGAAAGATGTAATAGTCCCAATGCTTACAGAGGACGGTGAGAGGTTCAAACTGTCACAGGTCAGAGTACAGATACGTCATCAATCACCCGGTGCGTTCACCTTAGCATGGGGCACAGCAATGCTCCGAGTAAAAGCTACTACAGACTCATCCCCAAAACATAAAACAAACCTTGAAAGGATCAGTCAGGTTGGCAAGTAACTTATTTGCCTGCCACAGAAATGGCCAGTACTTGTAAGAGCAAGACAATAGATCCCATCACTCAACAACTTAACTCACAATGACCAGCATTCACCAGACGTTATTGGGCATACAAAGAAGCCATAATCAGAAGACAAAGCAGTTAAAAAGACAGAAACCCAGAAGTAACAAATGATGGCGCGTAAGCAAGAAATTTGTTCAAAATGTAAATAAAAAAAAATAATAATAATAAGGATAAATATGGAAGATATAAAAAAGAACTGATTGCAACTTCTAGACATGAAAAATACATCAGACTAAAATCAAAACAATTTAGTGGTAGTAGATTAGATGCTGCAGAATAAAAGATTCATCAACTTGAAAACAGAGCAATAGAAGCTGGACAAACTGAAGCTCAGAAAAAAATGTTTTTAAATTCAACAGAACTTCAGTGACCTGTTGTACAATTTTTTTAGTCATCTAACACAGACATAATATGACTCCCAGGAAGGGAAGGAGAGACTTAGAATAATATTTGGTGAAATCGTGGCTAAAAATTTTCCAAATTTGATAAAAATTCCAAGGCCACAGATCCAAGAAGTACAACAAATCCCAAGCAAGATAAACGCCAACCAAAATCACATTAAGGCACACCATAACCAATTTGCTATAAAACCTAATAATAAAGGGAAAATTCTCAAAACAGCCAGAGTGAGACCTCTTCCAAAATGATGGAGCAGAAATATGTTTTCTATTCCCCCCAGTACGTACAAGCAAAAACCCTGGACGTTATATTTAAAACACACAAGAGAAGATCTTAGAGGTCATGAGGAGAGAGCAGAGAACCTCAGGGCTCAGACACGGCATGACAGTGAACTCCCTGAGTTTTCTCTTGGCCTCATGTATTCCAGACGAGGTGCCAGAAACGCCAGCAACCAGAAATGCCAAAAGGTGTGTGGTGGTGGGGAGTCCCAGCTATATAACACATGGATAAATAAGCCATGGATCAAAAAGAAAATCTGAAACAACAACAAAAAATTAAATTACATGAAAACACAACATAAAAGTTGTAGGACACAGCCAAAACCGCACAGAAGGGAGAATTTATAGCACTAAATATGTACATTAGAAATGAGGGAACGTCTCAAATCAATCATCTTAAACTCTCACCCAAAGATCTTAGGAAAAGAAAAAAATAAACTCAAACTGAAAAAGCTAGTCTCGTAAGGCAAATGTGACATTGCATTAAATATCTAATTACATGGCAATAATTTGCCTAATTTACTCAGCTCAGTCAATTAGGGAGTACTTAATAGTTGGCTGAGAGTAAGTTCTGCTAAACCTCAGGTAAACTGAAAAGAGTATTTGGTTCCAAGGTAGCAATTCCATGGCAGAGGCACCATTTACCCCCCTCCCCCCACCCCTATCTCACTCCCGTGGTAGTTAACATTTTATCAGCCCCTCTCTCAAAAGGAATGTTCCTTCTCAGAATGCAACAGGTTCTTTTTAAGGGGAAAAAAATTCTATAGTTATATTTGGGAAATAGGCCAAAAGCAAATACATTTCTTTGCTGTAAGACCTCGGGGCCTTTCCTACTCAGACACCGCTTAGGAACCTCCACATGGCGAGTATTATATCCCAAGTATATTTAGCCACAGACCCCTTCTGCATGGAGCATCTCATGGGACCAGCAGTATGTAAAACACACTCACAGCACAACTCTCCAAACAACTTGAGGAACTATTCTATGGCCCTATGCAGTTTAAAAGGTTACCAGGGCTGAACAGAAATGGACATTTGTTGTTTTAAGGAACCATTTGTGTGATGTCCCCCACCTACTTCAGTGGCAGGGACCTACTGCTCCCTATGACCTGGCTGAGTTACCTTGAAGAAATGCCTCTGGGTGGGGGATGGGATGGTGGGGAACATAGGAGACCAGAAGGCAGGAGACAGAGGGAAAAACATAACTGAGAGGAACCTGACAGGAGGTGATGAGGAATCAAGGACTCAAAACTGCACAGGCTGAAGGGGGCCAGACCACTCAGGTCTTGACATCAAGTTAAGTGCTTCCACCTTTTTATTGAAGACAATGAAACACCAACAGACAATTGTTAAGTAGGGAGCGACAGGGTTACATTTTCATTTTATAAGGTCTCTGCAGTGTGGAGAATGTATTTGGGGGTGAAAGGGAATAGGTATGGGGAGACCGGTGTTGGCAGGAGCTTCACTAGTGCAGGCCGGAGGTGAGGGCAACCTGCTTGGCTCACACGGGTGTCCAACCTGTGGCTCCCCTGGGCCACACTGGAAGAAGAACTGTCTTGGGCCACACATAACATACACTAATGCTAACGATAGCTGATGAGCTAAAAAAAAAATATATATATATATATATATATATATCATAAAAGAATCTGACCGTGTTTTAAGAAAGTTTACGATGTTGTGTCGGGCCACACTCAAAGCTGTCCTGGGTCCCAAGTGGCCTGTGGGCCACAGGTTGGACAAGCTTGGCCTAGGAGTGAGCGGCTCTAGGCGGCTTTCAGGGCTCCCTGGTAGTTGGATACAGGTGAGGGGAAGAAGATACTACCAGAACCATCCCCTAGTTTCTGCCCAGAGCAACTTGAGGTGACAGGAATAGAGTTTAATGAGCTAGCAAATATTTAAAAGAAGGAAAGGAGAGCAAATTCTCTAAGTCTGAGGTGTCTTTGAGAGACATCCAAGAGTGAATGCTGAGTAGGCAGTTGGAGATTTGCTAAATATGCTAGAGAAGAGACTGCATTTTCTTTTCCACCAGATAGCAAGATAAATATCAAATGGATTAAACATTTGCATGCACAAAATTAACTTATACGTGATTAGGATAATATAGAAGAATATTTATAAAATCTTGATACATAGGCTCTTTCTAGCATGAAACAAGAAGAAAATATCAAGATTTAACTATGTAAATTTAAATACGATACATGGAAAACAAAACAAACACTACATACATTTAAAAGGTAAATGACAGTGGAAAAATATTTGCAACTACAGCAGATAAACTGTAATAAACTTATTACAAAGGGCTATTTCAAATCAAGAATGAAGATTAATATGAATGGTCTAGTACAATAGCAAACAAAGGATACGACTTGGGAGTTCATATATGAAGAAACACAAATGGCCATAAACATAATTTTAAAAGTATTCACTCTTCCGAAGAATCAGAGACCTACAGGTTAAAACAACACTTAAATGCATTTTTGGTCACCAGAATGGCGATCATCAGGATTTGTGTCAAGACGACAAAACAGATGCTCCTGGGCCCTCTTGGTGGAAGTGAATATCGGTTAATGCTTTTTCCTGGAGAGCAATATGGAAATACGAAAGTATTTTCCTGAACCCTGGGGTTTCATTCTTGGGAAATCAGCTAAAAAAAAAAACCAATAAGAGAAATACACAAAGATATACATACAAGAATATTCATTGCAATGTTGTTTATAATAGGGAAAAGTTCTCAACTCTCCAAAGCTGAAACAACAATGGGTTAAAACAAAAACAAACAAACAAAAAAACATGATATGTCATATAATAACAGGTAGCCAGTAAAAACGATAAACAAGAAGCAGATTTCTCTGTGTGGAAACACAGTCATTATGCATACATTTGTAAGTGGGAAGGACATTACAGGATAGTGTGAGCAGTACATTTCTTTTTATGCTCTAATACACGTGCCTATTGTATCAAGGTGTCATTTACCAATAGTTATCTCCCAGAGTCTAGGGGCACAGTTATAAGTGGTGGGGTTTCTCCCTATAGCACTGTATTTTCCAATTTTTCTCCCAGGTTTTTTCTGATTCGCAGGATAAAAGTATATCTGGAAAAAAGGAAAAACTAGGATGTTCCCCCAATATTATTTTTGAATCCATCAATGAGTAGAAATGTCCGTGTGTGTTTATAAACTAGTCAGCAAGACAAAACCATCTGCAAATGATTTTCTGGAGCGAGCCCTCTCCTCAGTCCCAGGAAAACGCAAAAGGAAAACACAGGATGTGACACCGATAAATAGAAAGATCAGAAGTGGCTTCTCCCACGTGTTGACAGTTGGCATCTTTCCCAAAAGCACAAACGGGACTCCTCAGGGAGGACTGGGGACCCAGGCTCTGGGAAACGGGCCGGTGGACTTGAGGTGGCCGCAGTGCTTTAGCAGGGGTCAGGTGAGCACGCCGGGTGCTCTCCAGCCAGTGGCAGCGTGGGTCCTGGAGCTGAGATACCTGTCTGCTTCTACAGGCTCCTCACAGGTCAGCTGTTCCCAACTTGCAAGCCTGAGCGACCCAGTACTTCTGTCAGCTGAGCAAAGCTCTGAAAACAGGCTTGCCCCACGTTCACTAGTGCAGGACCCCTGGGTTCTACCGGCAAAGCAAAGGGTGGGACCTTTGCTATCTATCCCAGTGGTTCAGAGTCCCTTCTGAGACTCTGAGGAAGGTTTGAAAGCCACCCTCTCACCCCCATCAGCAGATTCACATACAAACATTTCACATATGGCTATGGGAATTAGCAAACACCCCAAAGCCCACAGGGAGTGACGTAGAAGTAGGCTGAACAGATATACCATTTTAAATGGGACCGAAAACAACAGAACAGTCCCATTTCAAACAGGACCTCTGGTGGGTCTAGTCTACGGTGACCAGACGTCCCGCTTTTGGAGGGACATTCCCGATTTTTAACAATTTGTCCCGCGTCCCGCGGCGTTTTAAAAAAGTCCCGATGTTTGGAAAGAATGCACGACAAGCTAGGGAACGGCGGGAGATAGACCCAATTTTTAATCAAGAACCCCCTCCCCCCCGGTCAATGGTGTCCTGCTTTACCAATGTTAAAATCTGGTCATCTTAGTCTCATGGGCTAAATTCAAGCTGCCAGGAGGCTAACCACATGTACCATTTGAAGCAGGGCAGTACCCTTGTCTCCTGCTCCATTTAAAACGGGGCATCTAGTCACCCTACTTAGAAGGAGCCCCATTACGCTGCATCCCATAGTCTAGAAATGACTCTTGCTGCTCAGAGCTCAGTGGTCACCAAGATTTCTCTGAATCAGCCTTGTCCTCCCGTTCTGCTTTGCCCTCAGGCAGTTTTCTCTCCCCATTCCACACCCCCACCCACCCGCCCACACCAGTAGCATGGTACCTTCACTAACAACCTGGAACCTGGACTGTGTCCCCCCGGTACTTCTCACCACGACCACCGCTTTTCACTTTTCAACAGACAGTCGCTTTGACACAGAGGACACATTGGATCCTCCCTTCCCCCTTTTTCCATGAACACAAACCTCTGCCCATGTCAGCATCGTGGTCCTTGGCAGGAGTGCCAGGCTCAGCGAGTCTGCTATGGATGAGCACCGGTTCCAGAAGAGCCTCACTGGGTGTCAAACAGTCCACTGTTTACAAACAGACCTTCCTCCCAGCAATGCCTACTTAAGTTTTGAAATCATATACCGGTATATACACACACACACACACACACACACACACAATCCAGCAGTTGTCAATACAGTGAGAGTGGTCCCCTGGCTGGATACTTTCCGACAGCCCCAGTACAGAGGGTATCCGGTTTTTGACAGCTTCCATCTCAGGGATTTGGTGGTACTTTTTTTTTATTGTTAAATTTATTGGGGTGACACTGTAGGTTCCAGGTGTGCAACTCTACATTACATTGTCTGTGCACTGCATTATGTGCTCACCTCCCAGAGTCAGTTCTCTTTTCATCACCACGTATTCGATGGCCCCTCCCTACTCCCCACCCCCACTCTCCCACCCACCTTCCCCTTTTGGTGGTACATCTGCAAGCTCAGCTCCTGGATCACTTGCCTGTAAACCCTGATGCGCAGACACATGTGCCGTTCAGCCCGTCACTGTCACAGGAGCCTCCGTTCAGACAGCTGACGTTAGCGCACGGGTCCTTGTAGGACTCACAGTGTGTCCCTGTGGAGAGAGACAAAGGGGCAGCTCGTGAAGGAATGTCCAGCTCCCATGGCCTTTGAAAGCAAAGTGTCTGAATAGCCTGGAACAGTGTGGAAGCAGATTCCTGGGGGGGGGGGGGGGGGGGGGGGGGGGGGGGGGGGGGGGGG
>PVKE010016033.1:0-32574 GCA_004027555.1 Craseonycteris thonglongyai
AAAAAAAAAAAAAAAAAAAAAGAAATGACAAAGGAATTAAAATTGTACACTTGAAAATAACACAAAAGAAGGCAGTAATAGAGGAATGCAGGAGCATTAGAATGTAAGACACATAGAAAATAAAAGCAAAATAAGACAAATTCTACTTTCTCAGTAATTACTAAATGTAAATGGATAAACACTCCAATCAAAAGGCAGGTGTGGCAGACTCGATTTAAAAAAAAAAACAAAAGCATGACCCAACTTTATTTTGTTCACTGGAGACATGTTTTATATTGAAACACACAAAAGGTTGAAAATAATGGATAAAATATTTACCATTCAAACAGTAACCAAAAGAAAGCTGGAGGGACTACGTTAATATCAGACAAAATATACATTAAGACAAAATGGCTATTGGAACATAAAAGGATATCTCATAACAAGAAAAGGGGCTAGCCTTCACAGTGGTAGAGAACCATTTTAAAAGATTTTAACTAATTGCAGATATTAAATATCAAAATATCGTCTGGAGAAGAACACACGGAATTGGTACTGAGTGACCCAAGAACAACAGGCTGCCAGGGATCAGGATTTTTCCCTTCTCTGATCTTAAACTAAAATTTCGGAGACATCTGCGGGGTCCCTCTTGCAGGGAATCTGGGCAATTTCACATCAGAATGCATAGTACCTTCCTACAAAAATCTCTTTATAGTTGACCTTCACACACAGACAGTTTTTAGAGCTTTACCCTGCCTTGTTCATTTAACACATATTTGTCATGTATTTAATCTTATATTAGGCTTTTGATAATTATAATAATTATTATTTTAAAAAATTTATTTTTGTTGTTTTTGACAGAGAGAGACAGAGAGATGGGGGTGGGCCCAGAGCAGTCTCCATAGTTGCACATCATTAGTTTTCGATATATTTTCACTTTACAAGTGGGCGTGGAGCTGTGCAGGACAGGAACTGGGCCGGGTCTTCCGCATAGGAGGCACACCCCACTGGGGGCCTCCTACCAGGAAAGCACACCCAGGGTGGGAGCTGACCTGGTACCTCTCACACGGGGAGCTTGCCCCAGCAAGAACCGAATTGGGAGCACACCCAAGTTCAGCATATGGGTCCGCTTGGCCTGGGACACGTTCCTTGGACCCTGGCCTGCAAGACTAGAGCTCAACCCCACTGAGCCATCCCAGCGTCCCTGATAATAATAATTATCAATAAAATTCTGTAAGTCATCAGTACAAATACATTTAGTCACCTACTGATATAATCATAAGCACTTTGGCCTATTAATTAGTAATGCAATAATGTGTATTGGATAAATTAATCTGACCTTTCTCACACTCTTGGAACAAACTTATTGACATATTATAATTCATTTAATATGTCTTGGAATACATTTGTTAATTTCTTTTGAGAATTATCCTTGATATGCAAAGGCATATTACTCTATAATGGTCTCTAATCATCTTGAGATATGATTTTTGGAGCTGAATCTCGGACTAGTGAGAAAGCATGTATTTTTTTTCCTGCTTGCACATGAAGACACTGGTAAGAAAGAGAGTTCCTTCTCCATCCCCAGTAAATGGATGAGTGTTATCCAGCTTTTTACCTACAGACGAGAACAAGGAAGTCATAATTTCTCCAACTGCTGGTCTATCATTTCCAGAAGAATCCAGGATTTCAAGATTTGCCAAGGGAGTTCATACCCACGACTGAACACAGAAGAAAGTAACTACTTTAAAGGCTACCATGGAGAGAGAGAATTGTGTTGAACAATCCAAATAAGCATCTCCTACAGAGCTAGGACTAAGAGAAGGATGAAAGAAGACATTTACTAAGAAGAAATACAATAATTTACAAAAAAGGAAAAATTTTTTTTTTTCAGTTTTAAGGACAAATAAATAAAAATATTTATTAAATAAATAGATAAAACAAAATTTCTTTCTAGAAATTAAAATATTTAGAATATGCACACAATATTCATATTGAAAATATAATAGATGATCCAACCATATGCTGCCCACAAGAAACTGGCTTTATGTCTTAAAATACAACTGCACTAAAAGTAAAAGTATAGAAAAAGTTATACCAGAGGATGGGAGTACTAGGGGTAGAGGTGTGGTGAGAGTGGTTATACTAGCATCAGACCAAGCAGATTTCAGAACCAAGCATATTATCAGAGATAAGCAAAACTATTGAGAGAAATAACTAAAACCAAAACTACAGCTATTTTTGTTGATTGCCTAATTACTGATTTTTTTTTTTAATTGTGGTAAGAACACTTGACATGAAATCTACCCTCTTGACAAAATTTCAAGTGCATGGTACAATGTTGTTAACTATGGACAAAATGTCATAGAGCAGATTTCCACAGCCTGTTCATCTTTCATAACCAAAATTTTATACCTGTTGAACAGCAAATCCCTGCAATCGGTAACATACGGAAACAACTTAAACGTCAGTTGATGGACACATGGATAAAGAAAGTGTGGTACATATGAGGGCTGTCTGGAAAGATCCAGCCTAAATGCCTCTATTCTTCATATTACATGGCTGGATACTTTTCAGACAGTCTCTCTCTCTGTCTCTCTGTTTCTGTCTCTGTCTCTCTCTCTCTCTGAATATATTCAGCCTTTAAAAAGGGGTAGGGTGGGAAAGAAGAGTGGGGCATCAAATATATGGTGATAAAAAGGGAACCAACTCTGGGAGGTGAGCACACAATGTAATACATAGACGATGCATTATAGAATTGTACACCTGGGACCTATGTAATTGTTGCCAACCAATGTCACTCAAATACATTTACAATTAAGACAGATAGATGGATGGATGGATGGATGGATGGATGGATGGATGGATGGATGGATGGATGGAAGTCCTGCCATAAATTACAACATGGATATATCTGGGAGACATTACAATAAGTGAAATAAGTCAGTCACAGAAGAACAAATACTATTAATATATGCTGTAACTTTATTACTACTGCAATGATAAAATAATTTTTGTCCCTATCAGCTACATAATTTTGTGTACTAATTGGCTTTGCAAGTACAAAACTAATGTGAAATTTTAAAAAGGAAACATCTTAATGAGAATTAACAAAATATGAAATGATCATATGTTATTAAAATACTTTGAAAAGCTACTTTTTTGACATTTTCATTTATCTCTAAGCCTAACTTTTTTCATAATGACGCTAATATTTCATGTGGTCTTAATAGCTGTTCAGCAATTATGAAATTACATTACTTCATTTTGTGTCACATTTTGTGACTTACTAATGAGAATAAGCATTTGCATGAATTGAACATTGGCAGTGCTGACAATTAAAACAGAGAGTACTAAAGAGTCACATAAATAGATTGTTATAAAAAATTAAAAGATACCATTTCAAAGTAAGACTTTTGTTACTGAAACATTTATATCCAGGCATGCAATTGTAGTGAATTCAATTTAGATGCTATCTGTTAAAAATTTAATATTGAACATAAAAGGTCAATTGTGATGCTACAACCTGTTCATAGTGTATATAACCCTCAAAATCTGGGTTCAACATTCGAACACTTAAATGAGCACTTCAATGCCATCATGAAAAAAAATTAAATGATCAGAGCTTAAGTAGTGGTGATGTTCTGATTTTTCTAATTGAACAGAAGTCAAATCCTCACAAATCCAGAAGAAGGTCCACCAACATAGTTTGCAGGGCTCAGTGAAAAATTAAATCATGGGGCCCCTTGCTCAAAAACAAAACAAAGCCAAAAAAAAAAAAAAGGAGCAAGAACGTGTTTTTCTTTTTCTGAGTTCTCTTTCCTTACTTGTCATGGTGCTTTATTTGCTGTTTACTGTTGCATCCCATAGGGCAGAGGTACTCGACCTTTTTGGCACAAGGGACCCGTTTCATGGAAGAAATTTTTTCTCAGAGGGTGGAAGGCAGTATGGTTTCAGGATGATTCATGCACATTACATTTATTGTGCACTTTATTTCTTTTATTGTTACATTGTAATGTATAATGAGCTAATTATACAACTCACCATAATGTAGAATCAGTGGGACCCTGAACTCAGTTTCCCTCAACTAGACGGTCCCATCTAGATCCCTCACATGTGCGGTTCACAATAGGGTCCGTGCTCCTATCAGAGTCTAATGCCACTGCTGATCTGACAGGAGGCAGAGCTCAGGAGGTAATTCAATCACTGGGGGGCAGCTACAAATACAGATGAAGCTTCCCTCGCTCACCCGCCATTCTCATCCTGCTGTGCTGCCTGGTTCCTAACAGGCAACAGACTAATACCATCAGTGGCCCGGGGGTGGGTGGGTGTGGGACACCTGCCCTAGGGCATGGGAACACTTGGGGGCTGAGTACAAATCATCACAGGTGTCCACAGCCCCACCTCATGGCTTAATGCATGTGATAGGTGTGCATAAGTACATAGCATCATCATTATGCTGCAGAAATGGAAGACTTACACTAAAAACTATAGACGATGGATGGATGATGCATGAATGGATGAATAGATACATTAGATAGATGAGAGAAAGAGAGAGAGAAATAGACAATACTACATTTAAAAATTGCTGGCAAAGGGTCTTTCTGATTTATTTTCATAATTCTCTACTTGAATAACATTCAGAATTTTTGGAGCAAGATGTTTGGGTTAAATGACCTGGATTGCTCGTCTCTCAGCTCACACTTGCCTATATTGTGGAATTGCAGTCAGAGTAGAACCAAGGCAGTAAAGAAGCCCCAAAAGCAAAGCACTTAACCCATCTTTTGTGTGTTAGAAAAAACTTTTTATGAGAGTTTATCTTCTATTTAAGTTCTATAAGATGTTTATGGCATATGGGAAGTGGTCACAAAGATGAATTACTGGGAAAGGAGAGCAAAGAGAAAACACAGAGATTGAAAAGTGCAGGGCATATGCAGAAAAACAGAGAAAGGTTAAGTGTTTATGAAGCAAAAAGCTGGGGCAGGAATAACAAATGAGTAAAAGTTACCATAGGCATTGACATTGTGCTAAATCACTTTGACTTAATGCTACAGGTGAGTGGTTCCCAACTGGGGGTAATTTGCACTTCAGGGGACATTTAACAATGCCTAGAGACATTTCTGATTATTGCTATTTGAAGTGGGGGTTGCTGATAGTATCTAGTGGATAGAAACCTGCCTTAAATGGCACAGGATGGCTCTTGGAACATTGTAATATCTGACCGAAAGTGTCAGTCACATCAAGTTGAAACTGAATGTGTATTCACTTTAGAGTTCTAAAACTTGGAGTGAACTAATCAGATGTGTTCTTAGGATAGCCTAAGACAGTACCTATATGCATACATGAGATATATTCGTGAACATTCAATGTGATATTTCCTAAATTGGACTAAATTTTTTTTCAGGTAGACAATGAATGATATTTTAGTATGTCTCAAATATATGGAATATACTTAGGTATACTTAGGTATACCAATACTAAGGTATTATTGATCTGAAGTTCAAATTCACTTGGTTACCCCTTTTTTCTTTTTTAACTGTTAAATTTATTGGAGTTATGTTGGTTGGTAAAAATTATATAGGTTCCAGGCGTATCATTCCACATTATGTTGTCTATGCATTGCATTATGTGCTCACCACCTAGAGCCAGTTCTCTTTCCATCACCATATATTTGATGTCCCCTCCCTATTCCCCCCACCCCTACTCTCCCACCCACCTTCCCCTTTAGTAAGAAAACATACAAACCTTGATTGACTTTGAGGGAACTTGCAATATTTTCATTGATAAATTACTCTTATGTACTTTACAGTAATGCTTCCCTAAAATTGAAGCTATAGCCCATGCCTCAACAAGTGGCTAAGGATTAATTTTTATTTCCTCTGTTACCATCTGCTATGCTGTTTGATTGCATTGCTCCACACAATATTACATTTTAATTATAAAAGGTTGAGGAACATTAATTTGGTATCGGCTCAAGGAAAAGATCTCAATTAGAGTTCCCAAGTTTTCAGTTTGACCTCATTTATTTTCTGTCTTTACTACTACCTGACTGCAGACAATATCTGAGAGATGAATTGTAATTGGTTAACTATAATATTAAAGTAATCTGGCTTTAAATATAAGCACCCAAACATGAAATGCCAATACATGTGGAATCTAGGTGAACTATACCATTTTTTTTTTCAAGCTAAAACTATAGTGTTAAAAGTAAAATTGTTATTGAAAGATAAAACTCAGTTGAATTCATGCAATGGCCCTAAAACTACATAGAAACACAAAATCAATAATTTTGCAGAATTTAATCAAGCAAACCACCACCACAAAAACGTATAACTATTCCAGTTTTGGTCTTGCATCACAAATGCAATCAGATGTAGAAAATGTTATATTTAAGAAAAGGTTAAACTTTGATTTCAAACACATAATTTAAAGCCTTCAAACTTCATAGTTCTACCAGCAAACTCTACTTCCCCCAAAACTAGTTGGAAATAAAGAACATTATTATTTCAAATGTTATTTTTTATTTACAATACAGAAAAAATCTAGCTTTACATTTATCACATTGTGATAAGACTTAAAGAAAGAATAATAGAAAGTATTGGCTATTTTTACATAATGATAATTGTTTAAAATGTTGTAGAATCAGCCCTTTAATGTCTATGAAAATTCTTTGGAAAATTTGATTGGAACTGGATAGAATAATTGTGGAAAACTAATATTCTTACATAATAGGAGAAAACTGATATTATCCTATTTATAAGGATTAACATTTTTCTGGTGATTTCTGTCTTCTTTAACCTACTTATGAAAATTGTATGAGTTCTAAAATTAAATTAGACTTCAATTTTTTGTAAGATTCATTTCTAATCTAAGTATATCATTCAAATAGACAAAAACGTTAAATTGTTTTATATTTTTGCTAGTATATGGTGACATTATTATTATGCTGACTTTTCAAACTTTCTTATTCCTTTAAACAAATTCATTGGGAGATTACTTGGCATTTTCTATTACAATGATGTAATCTACAGACAATGATAGTTTCCTTTTTTATACATTTTATGCTTTTACTTTAGTTTTCTTGTTTTATTGTTTTGATTACAATAGACAAATCTGATCAGTATGCACCTTGCTTTTTCCCCTCATTTACAGGAATATGTGACACAGTTTGAATTTTTTCAGTGACCCAGCATTTATTTCACTAATGCTGACACCTATGTTCATTCTTCTGTTAAACCCCAAAGCAGAAACTTCCCTCTACACTCATTAAACGATTTGAAAAGCAAAATAATCTCACATACACATTCTATAATACTTTTAACAGTTAATTTGTCACTGATTATATGCTAAGTATTCTGCAAGGACTATAAATCTAATAAGGGAAATTTTATGGTCTATGACACCAAAATTCTATGTTCTTTACCAAAAAACAAATGTTGGCTGGGTAAAAAACAACACATTAGTAAATTTGGTGGCCACTTAGAGAATCTGGTGTCATTCTGTTGTGGTACAAATAGCACAAACTTTGAAATCAGAGAACTAGTTCATAAAGACTGGCTGCTCCTAATCTTTCGAACTATCTGATTTAAATATGTTCTCTAAATTTTCTGAACTCCTGAGTATTCATTTTTTCAAAGGAGAATAATGACATAGGTTAGAGAAGATGGCTTTTAGTTTAAATGAGAGAATTTATATAAATTAGCAAAAATGTGTTTGATTCCTGTCGTTCCTTCAAAAATAGTTGTATCACTGAAATTTTATGTTGAAAAACATAAACTCTGTCTAAAACCTTCCATAAAAACAAAATTTTCATTTCATTGATAGTGGAAGAAAAACATTGGTGTCTATTTCCTTCTCAATTGTGTATGAGTAGCCTTAAAGAAAGTATACTTAAATTTTACATTACAGTGAATTTGTTATATATTTTTGCTACAAAACAAAAATGTATAAAATACTTTTTACTTTAAAGCTTCTCTTTTGTATTTAAAATGACTTACAAATTTATTAAACAATAAAATAATATTTTTCTTTATGCTTTTATTAATATTTTAATCAAGAATCTTTCTTTATTTCTAAATAAATAATAGTTCACCAGAATTTTAAAAGAGCAAACTAAACCAGTATTTTTAAAATAACAGAAATAATTGCTTGATTACATGAGTAAATTAATAATACAGACATATCGATATTTACTAATTATTAACTTGGCTTTTTATTATATTTTTGTTTATTATAATCTTTGTTCTTAAAATAACTAGGTGAGAAAAAAATTTAACAAACTAGCATGGCATCCTCCCACTTGCAAACCAGCAAGAGTGTATCAAATCATTCTTGTGCTTTGAATGTCTGACTTTTCCTTCTATAATACTTTCCTGCATCCACCCAGAACAAGTTTTATACTTTGAACTCATGTAGTTGCATTCATTCCACTTTTATAATCCACGATAATACCCTTATTTTAAAGCCAATTGATCAGTAAACTTAATAGTATCTACAAAGTTCCTTTCAAAGTTCCTATCAAAGTACCTGTAATATACTTACAGGCACAATACCAGGTGGTAAAGGCCACAGAGCCGAAATTCTGCCTGCTACAGGTGAGATTTTCTAAGGTTAAATAATATAAAGATTATTGAGACCCAGATATACTTTATGTTTGAGTGAAAGCTTCTCTTTGACTTTGAATATTACTATTAATTAATTATAATTTGTGACTTTTTTAGGAACATTTTTAATTGATTAAATAAACATGACAAATATTTTCTATGTATGGCAAGGCATAGAAGTTTAAAATATTGTCTTTGTAAAACTAGTCTAGCTGTCAATGGAAATGTGGAAGAATAAGTATCCAGATTTGGGCAATATTTTTTTCAGGGGTTTTATAATATTGATGAATATAAAAGAGCTGAATCTACTACTAGAATATAATACAAGTGAGTAATACATAATTGGTTAACTTAAAAACATATTTTGAGAATATGACATTGTGTTTTTTCTTCAGTTCTGTTTGTTTACTATTTTAATCTAAGACACAAGTAAAGATATATGCATGACGCTTTTAGAATGTTAAAGATAGAGAAGAATAATGATCATCCCATCTGACAAAAACCGAGAGTTTATTTACAAGCTAGAATGATGTGCTGGTTTTTATTATAAATAAACTTAACACGGATACATATCTATTTTTGTTCTTTCATCCAAAATATTAACTGTTCATTTTAAACTAAGAGGAATTTATCTAAACAAGTACACATGTAAAGATGATTTACGTGTGGCAGCTCAACAATCAGTCAGGACACATGCATAACCTGTTATATACCCAAGACCATAATGTGGCAGCCTGAATCATGGGCCCCTAAAGATGTTCATGCTCTAAGCCCCAGAATCTGTGAATATTTTATCTCACATAGCAAACAGGACCTTGCAGATGTGATCAAGTTATATATCCTGAGATGAGGAGATTAATCTGGCTTGTCCAGGTGGGCACAATGTAATTTACAAGGGTTCTTATAAAACAGAGACAGCAGTTCAGGGTCAGACATTTGATACAATGTGAGTAAGGACCCACAAGCCAATGCAGACAGTTTCAACTTACTACAAAGGGCAAAGAAACGGAGTCTCCCCTGAAGCCTCCAGAAAAAATACAGGTCATCTGTCGTTTTTATTTTAGACATCTGACCTCCAGAGTCATAACACCGATCTTGCTGCTACTTCTCTCCACTACAACCACAGCAATTACTGTTGTAACTAACAGGAGCTTGAAATCTATGTCTGGAGGAAAGGAAACAGTGTCTGAAGTTGGGGAAGAGAGAGTGGTATGGGGGCAGCTAGGTATGGATCCATGTTTTTTGTTCTCAGTTAGAAAGCTGTTTCTATGAATCATTGCAGTATTTGACTTCTCATTTCTCGAACTTCAGCATTTTTATGCAACCTTCCCACTCTATTAGAAACAGAAGGCCAAGACCATGTGGAGGACTTGATGTATTCTCACCTCTCACATAATTCAAGTAATTGGATACCATTGCCACATTTGTAGTTCTCTGGGTGAAATATTATACTTTGGAACATTAAAAGAACTTGAACAACAGATGAATAATTTTTTTGAGTAGTCTGAATTATAGAAATTGGTAAAGTGTAAGCATAAAATCCAAACATAAGAGAAATAAAGCATCTTTACAAGCAGAGAATTTTCAGATCATGAGCACCCATAAAATAAAGTGTTTTGGGTGCCCTGTAATATTAACTAAATGATTGGAAGAATCATTGGATTATTTTTTTTAAGATTTGCCTTAATAGAAGACCTTCCTAGATAATATTATTTTCTTTTACTAACTTATCTACTCGATAAACCCATAGATAAAAATAATGTTCCAGGGAAGCCGGGATGGCTCAGTGGGTTAAGCGCTCACCTTGCAGCGCCGGGGACCGAGGATCGAATCCCAGCCCTAGCCCGTGCAGACCCATATGCTGAACTGGGAGCTCCCCCAGTTCAGTTCTTTCTCTGTCTCTGTATCTCTGTCTCCCTCTCTCTCTGTCAAAAACAATAATATATATAATAAAAATAAAATAAGAAAACCGGGATGGCTCAGTGGGTTAGGCACTCACTCTGCAGCCCTGGGGATCTAATCCCAGCCCCGGCCTGTGCGGATCCATATGCTGAACTAGGGAGAGCCCCCAGTTCAGTTCTCACTGGGGTGAGACCCCGGCCCAGCTCCTGCCCTGTGCAGCCTCGCGCCCACCTATGGAATGAAACTATGTGGAAAAACCAATAGTGTGCAACTACGGAGACTGTTCTGGGCCCTCCCTCTCCTCTCTGTCTCTGTATATATAGCTCGCTCTCTCTCTGTCAAAAACAATAAAAATAAATCTTTTTAAAAAATAAAATAAATTAAATTAAATTAAATTAAAAAATCATGTTCCAGTCAAAATTATGTATACTCATCAATACTGGATGACTGTGGTAGTTTCTAAAGATATAAAGCTGAAAAAGGACATAGCCCTTACTCAAAAATCTTACATCCAAGTGGGGGTATAGACAAAGTACAACAGGATTTGTGTAATTACAGAAGTGAACACAAGTTGTTACACCTGAAGGTTGGAAGAAGGGAGAAAATGGGTCTCAGGTAAAGATGTATGGAGATAACTATAAATTTATAGTAAAGCTTCCTAAAAAATATGAGATAGGAACATCAATATTACCTTTACTCCATAGATAATAATAGTGATAATGTTTAAGACAAGACAACATGTGCAAAAAAAACCAACACTATACTTTAGCTGTGTATTAAATATTTCGTTTTGATAAAATATGCACAAAGCTTAATCAATATATAATATGTGCTATTAAAAAGCTGTTTTAATTTATGTAATATTCCAAGCACACCATTTGTACTTATTGAATATACTCAACAATTCTCGTTTTTCTGGTAATTGGCAATTATCTGCAACATCTAATTGTAAAAATACACCTAATGTTTTCTCATCCATCTAATTCTTTCAAACTTCACTGATTTCCTTTAAGTTTGCTGAGGGATATAAAATAAGACCACCAGCAAATAGAAAAAACAGAAAGCTTAATCTGCTAGCAGGAGGGTAAGTCTGAGAGGCAACCTGTTCTTTTTTGGCAATTAGAAGTTTTGTAAGAAATAGACACCCAGTTTGACCATGAAGAAAATGGCAAGGAGAATATAGGCCTGTGAGGTGAAGAGGGGGCCAGCGCTTAGTTCAAGGTTCCCAGCTCACAGAAGTAGATGATCTAAAAGTAATCTGGCCTAGGAAATTACCTCCTGTATGATTGAATTTATCAAAGAAAATTGACAGTGTAAGTAAATTCAAGAGAGTACTGTTTAACAAGAAAAGCAAGTAGACTCAAAGTTCCAATACATGTACTTCAAATATTACTTTATCACAAAAATATAGGATAACTCTGTAGAAGCAGCAGTATAGTAGGGCAACTCATTATGTCCATTAAAGTTTCACTTTTCATAACTCATAGACATTAGCCAACCCCACTAAGCAGGAAGACAGGTATACAGAAATTGTGTTTATCTGTGCTAACAACATATGTAATGTGTAGTATGGAGTTATATAAATATCCTGTTGCTCATTAGAAAAATAGATAATGTTTAAATTGGAATAAATACAAGTGGTAATAATGGGTTAATCATAAATTCCTGTGAAAACTGATATTTAAAAGCCTTTAAGTTTCTTACATTTTTCATTCTTTAATTCAAGTGTGAATGATCCAGAAACACCTTAGTTTTATCACAGCCCTGTTATTTATCACCACAAAAATAGCTGACATTGTCCAGTTAGTCCAAATGTTAGGACAGAAAAAGAGTAATGGATAAAATTAATGGGACTGTTTCCATCCTTAATACTTATACCCAGTGAAATCAATTTTCTCATGCTGTGCTATGCTCTATGATACGTGAGTAACTCAAGGAAAGCAAGTACCAGTAAAGAAATATTTTCTCTGTTCCCCATTCAACTAAAAAAAATGGAAAGTTTCTTTTCTTTCAAAGCAGTATTCTCAATTTCCAAAATCTGTTTAATTTTTAAAGAAACTGATCAATCTATCTTTTCCCACTATCTATTCTATTTTGAAAAATGACTTTTAAAGCACAGAATTAGATTATGAAGCTCACATAGGCCTGAACTAATACTGACACTGTAATGAATTATTATTAAAGTGATATAAGGTTGGCTTATGTCAGTGATGCTTTCTTTCCTTTTCCCTCTCTCCTTTTTCAATCCATTAATAAAAAATATTAATATATACATCAATGCTTGCAAATACCTTCTCACCATATGCACTAATAGAAAGCAAACACAAGATATTTCTTATGAAAGATCTGAAAGTCATTTCCAAAAATAATTTCAAATTACTATATCTATAAACTTTAGGACTGGTCTGTAGTGTTTTTGAAACATGTATGAGAGTATGTGTAACAAAGTAGATGTGTACACATGTACTTAGATTTTTAAGAAAGTGTCTGAGATTTTCAAATAAAGCTGGGACTCAGACTGTCAAATAAATCTGGGACTCATTGGATGGTGAGATGAATTTACTGGTTTAAGAATAAGATTTTGCAGATGAGAAAACCCAGATCTAGAGAGATTAAGCTAATTAATGGCCAAACTAAAATCAGAGACTTGACCTTCAAATTAGCAGTCTGTTGTTTTTTTCCCCTAATAGCACCAATATGTATGTGTCACTGGATGCACCTCATATTAAGTTCCATGTTATCAAGAACATTGCGGTAGTGATAAACTATTTTTTCATGAAATCCATCTTCTCTGAGCCCCAAGCATAGAGCTACAGTCATTGTATCAACCCTCTCAGTTACGTGTGGCTGAGACTCAGCTCTGGTCAATGGACCTTGGGTAGAAGTGATGATAGCACTTCCAGACCTGCCCCAAGACAAGTACTCATATGAGTTTTCAAACTGCTTCTTTTCTTGTCTGAAGGATAACTATTGACGATAGGGACCTGCAGGCCACAGGCGGATGGAGTAGACTCTGTTGGCCTGAGAATCTGAATACTTTGTGAAACAGGGAGTCCAAGGGCTTTGTGGGCTTCATAGACTCCAGAAATAGCCACTTTTAGAATTCACATAAATAAAACAAGCTGACTAAGTTAAACTACTGAGATTTATGGGTTTATCTGTTACAGAATATAGCATTAGGTAATAAAGACATTAAGGATGCCATCTGAAAATGAAATTTAGGTCTCTAGTTTCACATTAGTACGGTACATTGTATTTAAAGTAAGAAAAAAATGTACTCAATTCCACTTTAAAATCTATTTGAAAGTCTCTGCAGGAATACTGCTTGTGAAAGTAAATGCTTCTTTTACATAAGAAAAAGCAATAAAATTTTTCACACATTTTAATTAAGATACCAGAAAATTGGGTGTGGAGAAATTGAACTCAAAAATCTCTTTTAGAAAGTCAAAGAAAGAAAGCTCTACGTTTTTTAAATAAAAAAAGTTATTATTATTATTTTTATTTTTATTTATTTATTTTTATTGTTTTGTTTCTGTTTTTTGATGGGGAGAGAGAGAGAGATACAGAGACAGAGAGAGAACTGAACTGGGGGAGCTCCCCAGTTCAGAACATGGGTCCGCAAGGGGCTGGGGCCAGGATTCGATCCCTGGTCCCCGGGGCTGCAAAGTGAGTGCTCAACCCACTGAGCCATCCCGGCTTCCCCTATTTTTTTTTAATTGGTAAATATATTAGGATGACATTGGTTAGTAAAAGTTACATAAATTTTTTAAGTATAAAAATTACATACCAACACTATTTAATATAACATATCATAATGAATAACAATTTGATTATTAATAATTTAAATAAATAATGGTTGTATTTAGGAATTCTTACTGTAGATAGGGTGCTATTAATTGCTGGCATATTGATGAGTCCTGCAAGACAGTATCTATTCTACTGTTTTTCTTCATTAGTACCCCACAGATATGTTAGCCTGGGTGTTCTAGAAGGGAAATCTGCTGAATTGGCCTGTCCTCTGCAAGCCATGGTCAAAATGGGAGCCTGGCTGGAACACCTGTGGAATCTGGATACTATTTCTTGAGGCCTTGAGAAAAGCAGTAGGTAGACATTTGTCTGAATTGACAGACAATGGTGACAAACCCACTTAAGCTGAAGATGCTGACATTTACTGTTTCACTGCGTAGCAGAAAGAGCAATGGCAACGATATGGCCACCACGGTATAAGAAGACCAAAATTCTACCTTTCCTTTTCTCTCCCTTTTTTCTTTGCATTTGTATAGGTATGTAACACCTCACTTTTACAAACAACATGTGTATATAGCCTTTTTTTTCCTTTAGTATGGGTGCTTTGACCAATGTATAAGAGAATGACTGATAGTGCTACAGAAAATAAACAAAAAACATAACTTCAACGGAAAATAAAAATGCTTCTTAAACATATCAGAAGAAACTCAAAATAAAATCTAGACTATGAAAAAATGATACCATTTTACATACAACAAATACAAATTTTAAGAAATTGAATAATATTAGGATGACCAGGGTAGAATACTACATAATTAATATTTAAGTAAAATTACCCCCCAAAATGGCATAACATGGAGCATTATTTTTCAAATTTACAGTAAAATATACTTTAAAAACAGGTGTGGTCAACAGATTGAAAAAAAATTAGCCTGATTCTCCACTCACCCTTCATGCCCAATCTTTTGCTATATTTTTGCAATACTTCACATTAAGAGGTGGATTCATTGTCCCAACCCTTGAATCTGTAAATAGCCTAACAATAGGGTGCAGCAGAGGTAATGGTGTGTCACCTCGCGGGCTTCTGCTCTCTGTTAGACTTCTGAATGAGACCAAAGGAACAAAACCAAGCGAACCTACTTATTCAAGCTGAATCGCCAACATGAGAGAGATCAGACAATATCAGTATGAGCTGTAGACTGAATGCTCATATCCCACCTAAATTCAGATATTGAAAACCATATTCCCAACGCGATGGTATTAGGAGATGGGAACTTTGAGAGGCGATTAGGTCTTGAGGGTGAAAATCTCATAGATGGGGTTAGTGTCCTACGAAAAAGAACTCCAGAGAACGTGCTTGTCTCTTCTGCCATATGAGGTCACTGCAAGAAGATGGACAGCTCTGGCATCAGATCTGCCAGGGCCCTGGTCTTAGACTTCCACCTTCCATAACTGTGAGAAATAAATTTCCGTTGCTTGTGGTATTTTTCTCATAGCAACCCAAATGGATTAAGGCAGTGAGTCACCTAGTTATATATCCTACAACTGGCCAGAGACATGTAGTTGAACCCAGCTACACGAAGCCAATGGGTTTTGGGCAACGATGAAGTATACCATATTATAACTATACTGAACCATATTATCACTTGTTATAACTATATTGCATCCCCGAAGAGTCCTTTTTTTTAATTTTATTTATTTATTTTTGACAGAGAGAGAGAGAGATACAGAGACAGAGAGAGAACTGAACTGGGGGAGCTCCCAGTTCAGCATATGGTTCCACACGGGCCGGGGTCGGGATTCGATCCCCGGCGCTGCAAAGTGAGCGCTTAACCCACTGAGCCATCCCGGCTTCCCCCACCCCCCCACCCCCACCCCTGCGAAGAGTCTTTAAACTTATCATATACGTGCCGGCCCTGGGCCTGCAATCAGCATGACACTGAACATAAAAAACTCCTCAAAATCACTCAATTTATTCAACAAATAAACTGCATGAAAAAAAAATAATAACTGTGAAGGCAAAGCTACAACTTTACAGACTTAAGACACATTTCATTTGAATGCAATATGTGGCTATGTTTGGATCCTGATTTTAGCAAATGAATTATAAATGAAACCATTCATAACTTAAAGAGAGGGATTTGAGTACTAAGAATTATTGACAATGGTTTTGGATATTAATAGTATCCTAATGGTGTTATGATTGTGGTTTTTTTTAAGAATCCTAATCTTTGTGAGCTGCATACTGAAATATTTTAAGGGGATATAATGTGTTCGGAATTTGCATCTAAACAATCCAGTGTGATAGTGGGGTAAGGGGGATTGCACCAGATACCAACGCCTCTGAAAGTTTAGCATGCATGAGAATCCTAGGAATCTTATTAAAATGCACATTTGGATTCAGTGTTTCTGCACTGGTGCCTGAGTGTCTATAAGTTTAACCAGCTCCTGGATGATGCCAATGTACAGGTCTCCAGAACTCACTTGAGTGGTAAGGTCATAGATGACATGAGTGGCCATGAATTAGTAACAGTGTGCCTGGGTAATGGGTAATGAGCCTTCACAGACATATATGTCGTCCTCCTACGTATTTTTTTAAATCTTCATTAAAAAATGTTTTAAAAATTTTCATAATAAAATGGTCTAAAATAATATTTCTAATTTAGTTGAGCAGGTACTACTATTGGCACTGGAACATTGAGGCTCCAAGTTGTGTTCTTCTGATTTTCAATACAATAGGCATTTTCAAAAAATGAACTAATGAGACAAAGATTGCATTGTGGAGGAGGTATTTTTACGTTGGTCTTGGTGAGTAGATAAGATCAGATGTGTGGTATAAAGGAGTAAAAGTGGTTTTTTGTTTGTTTCTGTTTTTTATGTAGGACAATTTCAGGAGAAACTGCCTTAGTAAGTGCATAAAAGCAAAAATTACCACGGCATGCTTAACACGGAGGAAGACTGGCATGCATGCGAATTAAAATGTAAAGAAATATTTAAGAAATTGTAAGGTTGCCACAGAATTTAAGATTTATATACAGGTATTATGGCTTTCATTGCGGGGCAGAGTAATCAACTTTACTAGAACAAACCAAACCAGGAACATAATTCAATTAACCGCAAGATGGCGCCAAAGCCCCTTTGGACCACCTCACAGCTTGAATTCCACATTACCGCCCCCCACCCCATGAAATATAGGGTAGAACGAGTATAAAATAGAAACTTAGTGTTTTAAGCAAGTAGTTAAAATAATTAAAATTTGAACCCAGCTATTACCAAGAATGATTTAATCATAAGGGAACTCATGCATTTTAATCAGATATTAAATGCATTTATTAGTTCACATTAAATGATGAGAAAAGTACACATTCATATTTAATAAGTTTATTCTTCCTTAAATATCTTGGTCAAACTGCAGATAAAATTTTACTGACAGCACTAATAATACCACTAAAATGAATTCTACGTCCTTATTTATTATATCTATTATTGTGAATGGTTTGTGAATACCATTTTCGAAACTGATGATTCGGATTTTAAAAATAGTAATTTTTCCCCTAAAACTTTTCGCAAAGAAATGAACTTATTATTATAAAATAAAATGTGATTCAAGTACCAAAATGTATCTCAAAAATAAAGCATATTTAAAATTTTTATTCAATGCTCTCTAAACCATAGGCTCACTCTAGCCGTATTTTGGGGGGCTTACTTTTTTACATGTCAGTTTTCTCCAGGAAGTTGGTGATCCAATTAAAACAATGTTATTAATGAGCTATGTGTGTAACTTGCCTACAAATTTCAGTACCATCAAATAAATTTTAAAAGTAGTTATTATGAATTCACTCTGTACTATGCAATGAGTGATTTGAATGATATTCAGTAAAAGCAAAATAGGGCATAATTTGAAGGGATCTATCGTGAGCATCGTTAAATGTGAAAAAAATCCTTATAATTCTTTATCAGAAATTATGATTAGGAGTTCATTAGTTAATTAGTAGTTGGAAGTTTCATTACCAAGGATACGATAAATTAAGAAGCCAGAATAACATGAGGGTGGGATTAAATTTAAAGTGAAAACTGACACAGTCATTTGGTACTGCTCTTTTGAGAAGCAGGGCACTGAAGGGAAAGAAAAATTAGGACTGTATCTTCAGTGTGAATTAAAGAAACACAATAAAATACTTAAATTTACCTTGTAGGTAAAATAAGAATGTTAGAGTGACATGATTTCCAACTTTGGGTTCTATTAATGCATGTGGCTTCATAACAAAAATAGACCTTTTAAAGATTTACTTTATTGTTTTTAACAAAGACAAAGACAGAGAGAAGGGGAAGGCCCAGAGCAGTCTCCGTAGTTGTATATCATCAATTTTTGACATGGTTTTGTTCCACACAGGTGGGCGGGGGACGCACAGGGCAGGAACTGGGCTGGGGGTCTCCGGCATGAGAGGCACACAGCCTCAAGCCTGGGGCCAAATTGGGAGGTGAGAACTGAATTGGAGGCCTCCCCCAGAGGAAGCACACCCCAGTTCAGCAAAAGCACGGCCAGGATTTGATCCTTGGTCCCTGGGACTACAAAACTAGTGCTTAACCTGCTGAGCCATCCCAGCTTCCCCCAAAGTGGACTTTTTAAATAGGAAATAATAATACTTCAGTGTTTAGTGTCTTATATCTATAATTCCATAGATCAAGAAAAATATATCATTTATTCCTCAGGGATAAGTTTATGGCTTAATTTTAAATATTTCTGACAACAAGGTAAAAATTATATAACTCAAAATGATATGAGAAAATTTTATCAAGGAAGACTAAACAGAACTGATTTGGAGAATTAAAAAAAATAAATACTGTTTATAACTTAATATTTTATGGAGGAAAAGACAAACTATGCACAGTAAAGATTTTTATAGTCATGTCTTTTAAAAACCATTTTATGTGGTTAATAATCACAAAAAAACATCGCAGGCAATTGGAAGCTTTTAATTAATAGTGATTATTTTTAAGTAACTTAGATATTTTATTTACCAAATAAATGAGCAATTTAATATTTGCATAGCAAACATGTTTCATTAAAAGATATTAAACTAATCAGCTTGTTCTATACTCATTCTAGAGGAGATCAATTAATAAGTTTATTTCTCATAGAAATTCACAAATCTTACTTCTTCTATGAGCTGTACACCTTTGGATAGTGAAGGTGTTTCAATATTACATGTCATAAAATAAATTAAAACATGATTAAATATATAAAAATATATAAAAATAAAATTATCATTGTGCACAATTGATTGAGTTAATTGCACTCTTAAAACTGAATTCAAAAAATTTTTGAGCCCCATAGCAGAAAAAGTTCATGTTTTTATTTCCCCAAAGTCATTTCATTTTTCCTCCATAGCTATTATGCAAAAACAAATTATAATGTCTGATTTTAAGATAATATTGTTTAAATAAACCTAAGCTTTACTTTGGTCAATATAAAACCACTCTAACTACTTAGGAGAGATTTTGTGGAATGTGATCTCTTAAATAGGAAATGGTTACCATCGATTAGTTTGTGATTGGTTAGAAAATAATGTTACAATCCTTGATAGTCAAAATCCTTTTTATATTATAGAACTTGCACATAAGAAGACGACTGGTATTTGGAGGAACAAACAGTACAGGTCATTTCGTAGCAGAAATTTTGTTTTACTATTTGTATTAAAATTATTATGGTAGAAGTGGCATCTAGAGAACTTAGGTAGTCAGTGGTATTGGCCTCAAAATTGCAAAACTCATTTATATTTGGTTTAATAATTGACAAGATGCATTGCTCCCAAACTAAGCACAATTGCCCTGAGACCACATTTTTGTAATCCATCACTTTTGATTATCAAGAGCTGACACCAGCTCCCAGGCAGTGCTCTCATGTGTAGTGTTCTCCGTTACTGTTCAGTAGACACCGTGGCTTAGGGGTGAGGTACACTGGAGAGTCACATTTTCAATAAGCAACCAATTTCTTAAAGCACTATCCAGAAGGCATTGTCTTCTAGCATTTCTTCCTTAAGGCTGTGGATTTAATTGTGTTTCTTAAGACTTTCATTATGTTTGCAAGCATTGGAAAACTATCTTTCTTTATGTCTATTAAATTACACATAAACTCAAACTAACTGATAGTGTTAGTCTTTCATCCTTATAATTCCTGCTAATACCTTAAATGTCACTTGTGAAAAACATAGGTCCATAAGTGAAAGAAGAGTTTGTAGGATTCCTTTAGTATCTAGAAAGTAAACTATTAATACCGTAATTCAAAAGTATGATCCAGGACCAAAAATTGTTTCACATTTTACTGGTCATTTGGAGAGAGTAAAATGAAACATACAATTCAGTACATTAGAACTTGACATTTATAAAGTTTAGTCCACTCACCTAATTGTGTGTGTGTATTGGGTGGGAGTTGTGGTAGCAAGGGGTAGAAGGAACATATTGAAGTAGTTACTTACTATTTAGGACCCTAGTTCAAAATCCTTACATACACAACCTTTATAGAAAGATCTACCGTATGTGAAAGAGAAAAAAGTCAAATTTTTATCTAATTTTGGTTTCTACCCTATAATTTTCAGTCTGAAAGACAAGCAGAACACATTCAGAGTTGCTCACATTCATTCTCTTCTCACTACTTAAGTCATTGAATTATAAATTATTTTTCTTATTTGGTGGCTATATCTTCTGATTTTAGTTTTACAAAGAAAACTTTATTCACATTGCTAAACAGTTAGCTTAAACCTATTCAATGTGTTTATTAAAACTGTTAATCTCCTTCTGGTAAATGTACATAAGGTAATTTTATGTGTATTTAAGTTTTCCATTTGGCTAGAGTTAAAAGGAAAATAGGTTGCTAGATGTGTACACATCAAAATACTGAGGGTTATTTGAATTACTTAAAATCAATTCATTGATTACATCTTGGCATTGAAATAGTATAACCCTTAATATCTTTTAAATATTAAAAGGCAATAAAGATAAAACTCAAATTAATTATTCAATTAATTTAAATTTTCAGGATCATCTTTCTGATAAATATTTCACAATGGTTACCTTTTCAAAAGAGAAATATAGATTAGAGGTGTACAGCTCTACTCAAAATACATTTTCATCTTTGAATAAATGCTATAAAAATTGTTTGAAGTTTAAGTTTAGAAATGAAGTCTTAAAAGAGGCATGATCCTAATTCAATTTGCTCTTTAGTAAAACAATAAACAAAATGTTTTTTTCACCATTGCCATGAGACATTTACAAGATAATAAACTAATGAATTAACACTCACCACTTCCTCTTATGCTAGAAAACACCTTTATTAATAATAATAACTATCAAAATTTTCACTTAAAAACCATAGGTGTCATGCCCTTTATGCTCATTATCATCCTTTTCTTTTTTAAGTGAAACTCATATTTTCAATCATACAATTATTTTTTTGTAAACTCAGAAGTCTACAAAACTAATCATCTAAATTTTAAAGATTTATTTTTGTTTTTGACAGAAAGAGAGAGGGAGAGAGAGAAAGACAGAGAGAAGGAGGGCCCAGAGCAGCAGTCTCCATAGTTGCATGTTATTAGTTTTATACGTAGTTTTTTTCCACAGGTGGGCACAGGACTGCGCAGGGCAGGAGCTGGGCCTGGGGCCTCCTACATGGGAGGCATGCCTCTGTGAGCCGGGGATCTTCCACATGGACAGCACGCCCCAGTGAGAACCAAGCTGGGCTCACATTCCAGTTAAGCATATGGGTCCACATAGGCCAGGACCTGGATTCGATCCTTGGACCCCAGGTTTGCAAGACCAGCGCTCAACCTGCTGAGCCATCCTGGCATCCTCAAACACTTATATTTTAAATATTAGCTGTGAAGTGAATTTCTATCACTACTTGCTTTGTTCTTGCTATGGGAAAAGTGAAGAATTACCTTTTTTGGTACTACTCACGACAATACATATTCCATGAATCAATATGCTAGGAGTATACTTGATGAATCAGAGTTTCACTCTATCTTCCTACATTGTCAGAGATCAATGACCATTAATTCCGCAACTACCTATTAAGTATTTACTATGTTTCAGGCATTAGTAGAGGGACTCAGAATATGATAACCCAGTGAACAAACTGAAAAAAAAAAAAAAAAAGACAAAACTTGCCATGTGAATAATACATTAAGTATGTCATTTTTTTAAATGAAGAATAATGGCAAGGAGTAGTTATCACTGTATGCTCCATTATTTTCTGTTTGGATTTTGTCGATGCCTATGGAGAAAGTACTCAAGGAACATTCAGCCAATGACCAAAAACCCACAGCCATCACACCTAGGTGTACAAGAAAAAAAGCTGTGAAAGCCAATAGGAAATACAAGGGCTGTCCAGAAAAATCCATCCATTGTCAATATAGTGAGACCAGTTACATGGCTGGACCCTTTCTGGACAGTCCTCACATACTGGTAGGTATTGAGAGCATTTACAATAGATTGTTTACACAGAAATCCAATATTATCGATCTCTTCTGCAGAATAACAGTACTGCCCCTGTAGCACTCATAAAGTGCTCTTTCCCTGAAAAGTAAATGAGTCCCTGCTTCAGAATTCAATACATAATGAATTATTAATTTTAAAACATCTTTCCTAAAGTAGTTAGTATATATTCTCAATGTTAGAATTAAATATAAACAAAGCAATAAAATATAAAAGGTAAACACAAAATTCTGAACTATGCATGTATGTAACTGAAATATTTGAGTTATAAAACCCATTTGTACCTCTGTCTACTTAATCAATATTCTCTAATACAGAATAAATGTTTGTTTTTTTAGATAAGTTGTATCCTGATTGGTTAACATACTGATATCAAATCTTAATGTTCCAGAGTATTTGAATAAAGTGTTATCTTGACTTGTTCATGTTTTACATTTATTACTATATCTACAAGCACAATAAGCATGTTTAAATATAGAAAGCAAGATTAACTATAGACAGACCTGATTATTCTGTTGATAGCAATCAAGGTGATGGCTACTTCTCTGGATGATACAAAATACAACCTAATATGTAAAGCAACAGGGTCCCAAACAATGACTAGAGGCTGGGAGACACATTATGAGCATGTTTGCTAATAAGTGTAGAGGTGAAATAGTCACAGGTATTAACGGGTGTTATGTAACTTTCTTAATAAAAAGAAAGAAAGAATAAGGAATGGTACTGGCAGTTTTATAAACACTTATTTATTTTGTTATGCTGAATCCCAATAATGTTAGTAAAAGAGAAGGACAGATGTTCTCATTCAAAATTTAAACAAGTAAGAAAATTGAAGTTTAGGAAGATTAATGCTGGTTCAAAATTAAATGATTAAGAGGCACATCTGGACCATATTTTCTTCTTCTGACATTAAACTTAGTGAGTTTTCTTTTACCTTACAATTCTCACACTGTCTAGTTTAATACCAACTTAAACACAGTGATATACAATTGGAAGGAGATCCTGAATAAAATGACTCCAGGATAGCTGAAGTTTGCACAGGATGTCAATTATATAGTCATCACAGTGTTATCACGTTCATTTTCCTGTGTTACTTTATGTTTACATTACACAGCAATTATTCAGTAATATCCAATAATTTTAGTCCTTCAAATTCTCTGTGACTCATATCCCTAGCCCCATAAATTTAATAAGGACCTAGAAATGCTGCTACTTTTACTAATGGGTGTGTCTTGAAAATATGGTTCAATAAGCTCAAAGTCATATACTGAGTTTTTCAAATAATTGAAGATCTCTATGAAGGGTCTGTAAAGTGGCAAAACCAACCTCAAACTGAAGTCAAGACTAGTGAAAACACTACCATTTGTAAAGGTGAGCTTAAAGTGACACGAAAAACAAATTAAAGACAGTAACTTTGGAAAGTTCATTTCCTCAAATATTAATACGTAAGTATTTGTGTATTACAAATACTGCCCTATTGAGCATCTTGAAATGGGTAATTGCTCAGTGACCTACAAGTATGTTGTCCTTAATATTTTGGAAATGAATGTATCATATGTAGAAAATCTGAAGTAATTATTCTTCTATGCTGTAATACTTAAAAAATTTATTGTAATACTTCATTTTATGCTACGTCTCAGATTTACAGTTATCTGTGTTGAAGCTCAAAATAACTTATATAAAAGCTATAGGTATATTTAAAATGTAGAAAGCATATTGAGGTAATATATTGCTTGAATTAGAATAGTAATGGCATGGAAAAAAATAGCAACCTAGAAGCCATTTTTATATTTATTTACCAGATTAATTGCATTATTAATTAGAGCTGATCACTACCCAATGATACTCACAGCCTTTCTGCTTTTCCCTCTTTCAACATCAGAGCCAGTAATTATCCCCAGACATGGCAAGACTGTTATGGTGCTTCATTTCTTCCTAATTCCATGTTTCCTCCCTTTTCACTTCTTTTGTTATTATTTCACATTAATACTTTGCACAGTCACTTTCTGTGTTTATAAATTTCTCCCTACTTTTGAAATCATTGCTGTACAATTTAGATATCTATCAAGGTCATGACACTGTATATACTAATACCGGTATGTAAGTGCATTAATCAACACAAATGCAAACTCTTTTAAAACTTCTTCATTCCTGAAAGTGAGGTCATTATGGACATCCCTTAAGAATGAAATAAAAATAAAACCCTTAATATTTCAGTTGAATTGGCTAATGTATGTACATTGTTTAAATGTTTGCAAAAGACATACTCCTTCAGTTCAGTTTCTGAGAAAACTTTATTTGCAATTCTTTTTTCAAAAATGAAGATAGAGAAAAGAATAGGAAAGGAATGAGAAGAGATAAGAAGGAAAAAAAAAGAAAAGAAATGCATTAGTTCATCCCACACTTCAGAAAATTATAATTTTATTGTGGGAATAGTTAGAGATCAAAGACATTATATTGTGAATCCTCTGTTTTTCTAAGAGAAGAAACATCAAGACAGAAATCACAGTGTAGTGGAAATGGGGGAAAGGTGTTGGAAAGAGATCATAGAAATGATTTTAAAAGGAAACGTGTTATGGATAAAGAAGGCAAGCTAAGAAGACATTTTAGGTAAGGTAAGTAGACTGAATAAGTAAACCTAAAATTGTATAAGCAAAGGTTGGACTAGATTGTATTGGATAAATCATGTTGTGAAATAGTACCACCTACACAATCTGGGGAGGTAGTTAATGGAGCAGAACATGGAACCTATGAAAAAATTTAAATTGAATTAAACAGAATATCTAGAGTATACAAATACCTTGGAAATGGGGTAAAAATGATAAATATAAAGAGTATTTGAATGAAGTGTTATATATTTTGATTTTTTTTATGTTTTACCATTTGTTACTACTATATCTGCAAGCACAATAAGCATGTTTAAACTAATCTTGATTTTTTCTATCTAGATCTGAGCAATCCTCTCAAATGCTAATTATTGAGAGACATGAAGATCTTTATGGCCATAATAAAGCTGTTAATGGCATTCATAGATTTTTTAAATACTAGATTGTCTACAAATAATATTGACTCTATTAATTTCCAGGGTGATTGAATACAAATGATTATGGAAGAATTACCCTGTCATGGCCATGAATAAATCATGTTCTATGCTCCAGTGGACAGCACCTCTTAAAATTATATTGGAATCTATAAAGAAACTCTGGACAAAGAATCAAGGTATTTATGGTAGGGTGATGGTAGTGACAATAAAGCAAAATGATTGGACAGGACAGGAAGTTAAGAGATCTGTGGCCTAATGCTTCTTTCGTTAGTTATGTGTTGGTGTGGACATACCACTTCCTGTAATAGGACTCAGTGTCCTCTTCTGTAATGCTGGAAGTTATACCCTGTTTTCTAATGGCCTTTCCACTTCTAAGACAATTTGTGGTTTCAAAATGATATTTTGTATGCAAATATAAGTTTCTGATTAGCTCAAACAATTGTACAGTAAGTTACTGAAAGCCTACTCATTTTAAATTTTGAAAGTTTTGTTAAAAAATTAAAATAACTTAGCAGTTTCTTTAGGATTTAACTTACACTAAGTTTCCCAATATGGGAAATTTCTTTTTGAGATGTCAGTTTTCCTTTCATGACATATGTCCCAGTTTGGCTGCTTTCTGACCTAGATAGTTATTAATACATATATGCTTGATCTTGTGGGTATATAATTCCTGCATGAAAGTAGATTTTCTGAAAGGTTAATTAGATTTGTTTATTTGAAACCAGTTAGTAGAATGTGGCTGTTATGAATATTTATCATAGTGTGATTGGGAAATACAGTCCTTGAAGAAAGATTTTATTTCAAAATGATATATGCAGAGAGTAGAGATAATGCACAGAAGGCCAAATTTTCATATGTTCTTTTGAAATGTGATAATTAGACATATTTTGTTTAAAGTTTCATTGAAATAATATAATTAAAGGCATACTTTTCAAAATTTAATTATGATCTCCTGTTTTATACATATACATATACCAGTATATCCTGGCATGGCACTTTATTTATTTATTTATATGTAAACATACATATATACAAATGTATGCATAAGCTACTTTCATAATTATGATTTTAGTTTCAATTTTTCTTTTTTTTTTTTAAAGATTTATTTATTGTTTTTGACAGAGAGAGAGATACAGAGTTAGAGACAGAGAGAAGGGGGAGGGCCCAGAACAGTCTTCATAGTTGCACATCATTCGTTTTTCCACATAGTTTCATTCCACAGGTGGGCACAGGGCTGCACAGGGCAGAAACTGGGCCGGGGTCTCGCCCTGGTGAGAACTGAACTGGGGGCACTTCCCAGTTCAGCATATGGGTCCACACGGGCCGGGCCGGGGCCAGGATTCAATCCTCGGTCCCAGGATTCAATCCTCGGTCCCCAGGGCTGCAAAGTGAGTGCCTAACCCACTGAGCCATCCGGGCTTCCCCCTCAATTTTTTTTAATTAATGATTCTTAGTTCTTCAGTTTTCCTGCAGGACAATACTTATCTATACTGTATATATTTGTGAGTTTCTCACATCAAAATTTAAAATACATGCTGAAATCCATAGCCTCTAGGCAACATATAATTTTTTAGTTAAAAAAAATTGTTAAAGCTCCTGAGCAACATAGACCTAGATTTGCTCTCTTTATTGCCACCTCTTAACTATATGACCAAAGAAAAATATCTGAATTGCTAAATCACAAGCATCTCACCAATAACATGGAGATTAGAAAGGTATAACATTTATACTTTGTTTTTGGAGGATAACCTAAGTTAACTCATAATAATTACTCAATCAGTGTTATCCTGGGTCATGAACATGCTGAGACTGAATGTACAAACAGACAATGGCCAGAAAAAATATAAAAATAAAACTCTGACCCCACAACTTGTGGCAACCTTCCCCCAAAAAGCTAACTCCTTACCTACAACAGCAAGCCCAGGAAGTCAGCTTGCTGTCAGACTTGCAGGGAGACCAGTTGCTATCTTCAGTGACAATCTAGAAAGCTAAGCACTCAATTCAGTAACAATTGACCCCAAATGGCCAGGACTTCATTAATACCTGCTAACTTTCTTGATTTGTGTCCTCTCTTCTAACTTAGGACCAACCAGAAAAGCCAAATAGGCATTTCTAACCAATTACACAGGATGCTCCCCTTTATTTTGCCCACCGATAGCTTCCCCAGGCCCACAGCCTCCATCCAATCAGAACACACCTGAAGCCTTCCCTTGGCTCCACTATAAAACCTTCCCACTCCCTGCTTGCCTTTGAGTTTCTGCCCAAGTGCAAGTGACAGTGGCTGACCTCCTTGCTACAGAAAGCTGTGAATAAATCACCTTTGCTCTTCTTACTTAGTCTTCATTTTTGCTTTGCATAATAGAAAACATTAAAAAAATTTTACATCATTGTGCATTACATAGTATATGAGAGTATGTGCATTGAATATATTGCTGGGCAGTATTATCATATATGCACAGTTTGATAATGTTGAACTTATTTGCATCTATAATAATAAGTAGCTTATATAATTCATTGAATCAAAGGGTGTTGATTCCTAATATGTGAAAGCACATTGCTTCAATTACTCACTTAGATTGTATTGCAGTTTTTTCCTATATTGTATTTCTCCATGTATAAGATGATACTTTGTCTAAAATTGTTAGACAAAAAATTAGGGGGTTTGTCTTATACATGAGAGTAACCTGTGTATTCATTCCTTAATGTTGGATTAGAAAAGTAGGGCTCATCTTATACATGAGGGCATCTTATACACACGGAAAAATCCAGTATACTTAGAAGCTTAGGGCTTTGACCAGTATAATAATATATTAACAAGTAGCTTTTGATTGTTTTACAAACTAGTTAGAAGCTAACACCATAGGCACGTCTGCATGATGTTCATATTGCTTCCCCTTATTCATTCACTCAGTGATATTTCTGAATGGCTACTAAGTATGTGCTAGACACTTTGGTAGGTGCTTGGAGCTATCAATAAACAATATAAACACAGTTTAATGCTATCATACAGTTTACCCAAGGAGGACATAAACACCAAACAATAATGGTAAAAACGATTTTAAAAATAAATTACATAAAATAGCATGTTAAGATGGCCTACGTTCTAGAGACAAGAAAGTACTTTGGGGTGAGGGGAGTAGATTACCCTTGAGAAGGAGCTAACACTTCACCTAGTAATCAGGGCAGGTCTGACATGGAAGGTGACACTTCAGCAACCACACTAAGGAGAGAGATAGCAGATACCTTATGGGAAAGTGTTTCAGATAGAGGAGGCAGTGATCGCATAGGTCTTGAGTTGGGTGCTTAACTGGAGTGTGCAAAAGGGAATAATAGAGGTCAGTGTGGCTGGATTGGGGTGATGGTAGTAGGTGTTAAAATCAATAAAACAAGCAGGATGTAGCAAAATGGGGTGAGGAAGGCAGAGCGTGCTGGGTTTGTAGGACACTGTACAATCTGTCACTTTTGTTCTAAAAAAAAAGTGGGAAATCATTGCAAGATTTTGGACATAGGAATAATACAATAAGATGTACATTTTAAAGTAATAATTTGACTATATGAAACATCTGTGAAGAAGAGACTCTAGTCTAGGGGCCATATTCATGAAGATTCATAACAGAAATCCAGGCTAGAGATGGAGGGGTCCAGGGTGAGGGTTGTGGCAGTGAAGGTGACAAGAGTTATCAAATTCTTGGAATAGCATGACTGTGGATGTAATAGTATTTGCTGATAGATGAGGTATGTGATGAGACAGGAAATAAGGAGTCTTGAATAACACTGTGAATTTTTGCCTAACAAACTCAATGGAGCTTCAGATAGACAAAGCTATTCTCTGTATGTCTGGGAAGGAGAGAAGTTCAGGAATTCCTGTTCTCATATGTTACGTCAGTTTTATTTCTGGGTAATCCTTCTCCCTCTGGTACCCCTGAATTTTATATCTGAGTACACTATCTAAGTAACCTTCAGATTTCTGTGAACACAAGAGAAGTATTCCTTTGGAAAAGATTATAAGCGTTGGCCAAATATAAGCTAGATTTCTAGTATCATTGCTCTACCTTACATTTAAAAAAAAAGAGATTAGGTTCTATTGGCCTTCGGGGCCTGGGAACACCAGCCTATATAACCCACAGCAGCCTAGTATTCAGCCAGGGAGGCATGTATGATTAGGAAGAGGCTGAATTTTTCTTCCAGTATCTCTTTAAAATCTGCTGTGGTGTAGTGTTCATGCTAGCTTCAGAATCTGGCGGGTAAGGGATCTTTTATCAGGTAAGAAAGGGAGTCCTCGAATTAACAGCAATGGCTACTCAGCAGTAGAAGAATACCTCCATTAAGCATCTCTGAAAGGTCAGAATAAAAACCCTCTCCTATTACGTACTATAAAGATGCTTTTTTTCAGAACGAAATGAAGTTTTCGACTTCAACTTAATTATCTTACATTTCAACTCAGATTTCTAAACCTCCTTCTCCTTCAGCTCTTCCCACTTGCTCAAATTGGCTCAGGTCATCTTAAGAGGCATTTCTATTCCTACCTAATTTTACATTGAATATATAACCATTAGCTCACGTTAATACCAATAATAAATAATAATGATATTACTTATGGAGTTATTGAGTTATGTGTTAGGCATGGTGTCAATAGCTTTATATCCACAAGCACATTGAATTATCTTAACACTATGAGGTAATTACCATTATTATCATGAAGACACTAAAACTTCTAGAATAAATTAGTTTCGTATTATAGAATTCAAAAAACAGAAAATGCAGGATATTTGACATTCCTTGCCTTATACAATTTTCCCAAGTTGTACTGATTCACTCATTAAATTTTTATTTACTTCATCTACTTATCTCCCTCCCCACTGCCATAACCTTAATTCAGACCCACATTCATATCTTTTCTTCTTAGGTTAATGCAATGGTCTCATGAACTGTCTCCCTCCCCTCTTCTGATGTCCAGCATCCATTTTCCATATGGCAATCCTACATATCTTTAAACATAGAAAATATGATCATGTTAACCCTTGTGCATTAAAGTCATTCCTGCTGTCACATTACCCTCAGTCTTAACATAGAGGTTTAATGCCTTTTGGCCAGGTATATGTTCAGTCTTTACCTCACATCTGCACGCTTGCCTTATTAAGTCTGGTAGCTCATGTTTTTAGCATCCACCAGAGGTAGTGAGGAATGTTAATTCACCTGAAAAAGAAAAGGAAAAAAACTTATGAGATTATAATTTAAGACATTTTAATAGTTTAAAATTAAAACCATTGCTGCCAAATAGAGTACTTTTGTTTAATCACTACATTTTCTATGAGTAGTTAAATACGTGGGAGAAACAAAAATGTAATGAAAACACATCCTTTGGTAAATATGGTGTCAGGGAAGGAGATTTTGCTGCATGGTATCAGGGTGATTTCAGTAGAATACATTAAATTAGCCTATGGAGCACATATATACTTGCAAACAGATCAGCTCATTCTCTTTCCCTATAGAAACAAAGAAATCTTTGAAAAATTTATACTCTTTTGTATTTTGGTTTCTTACCTCCATGCCGGCTACCATAATTATGCTAACACTTTAAAATTTAGATTAAGCTTCATTTATATAGTTCAGAGCTCTAATGAAAAATAAAATGGCTACAGATGGGCAGTTAGAATGAGCTGATATCATCATTAGAACAGCAACATATATAACTAGGCTTACTTACCTTGAGGAGTCTCAGGCTTCTATAAGATAATGGAACCACATTATATTCTGAAATATCATATCAGTACTAATAGGTATAGGTAGGTGATAAATTGCTATGTATAGAGCAGTTGTTAGAGCTGAGAACACAAATATTATAAAAATGTAATCAAAAGAGACCTGCTATATACAGATAGATAACATATAAAATATTCCAATAAATGTGGGTACAAAATTGCTCCCAGAAAAACAGAAGATAAGCAACTTTTCCTGAGACAGTCCGTAAAACTCTTGGTTGAAGAGAAGACATTTAGGCTAGATCTGAAAAACACAGGAGTCAGAGAAGGAGGAAAATGCATTTCAAGCACAGGAAATAGAATTTTTCAAAAGCACTGAGATATAAGAACACATAGTACATCTAAAAACTGGCAAGGGGTTTTGTTTCACTGGAATGTTCCCAGGGTAGTGATAAGGAGTTTGGGAAAGAGGTTCAAAAGAAAGGCTGAAAAAAAAAAAGTTTACTAAAGCAGCATGTAATAGGGGAAGACTTTGGATACTGTATGTGAGTCAAGAGGAAAGTATTAATCATTTTAAATACTGTAATACTCTTCAAACAGTTTTAAATAAATATATTTTTGGATGGATTGAGAAGTAAAATAATTTAGAAAAGAGGTGCATCAGGAAGAATTATATGAAGTTGAAAAAGAGGCAAAGATGATCTATAAATAGCATCAACAAAACTCACCAGCATAAGAGACAGGTAAAATTTGATTAAATTATATAAAGGGATAAGGCTGAAGGCAAGGTCTAAAGGCTGAGTGGATTTGGGTGAATTTGACTGAGATGTTGAATGCACAATAGAAGGTGTTGGGTAGAAAGGAAATACTGCATTTAGTTATAAATTTAGCTTTAAAAATTAATATATTGGGGAAAGCCGGGACGGCTCAGCGGGTTGAGCGCTCGCTTTGAGGCCATGAGGACCGAGGATCGAATCCCGGCTCCGGCCCAGGCAGGACCCACGTGCTGAACTGGGGAGTTCCCACAGTTCGGTTCTCTAGCTGTCTCTGTCTCTGTCTCTCTCTCTATCTGTCAAAAAGTAAAATAGAAATAACTATGCACTGA
>PVKE010016035.1:0-24642 GCA_004027555.1 Craseonycteris thonglongyai
CACCTGTGGAGTGAAACTATATGGAAAACTAATGCTGTCAACTATGGAGACTGCTCTGCCTACTCCCTTCTCTCTGTCTCTCTCTGTCTCTGTTTCTCTCTGTCAAAAATCAAAATAAATCTTAAAAAAAAAAAAAAGAATGCATACAATTCACTTAACCAATATTATTGAACAGCCCTTATGCTCCAAACACTATTCTAGGCATTTTGGTTATATAGGTGAAAAAAAGCAAAGATTCCTGACCTCATGGAATGTACATTTTGACAGTAAATATTTAAAATGGATTTTAGTAATCTGAATTATTAAATACAAGATAATATTCTTATATCCCTTATTGAGATCTTGCTTGATAATACACACACACACACATATATATGTATATATATATTTTTTAAATACCAGCAAAAAGAAAAAATCACACCTTAGAAAAATTCAGCCATTCCTAAAAGTACGACACAAGATATTATGACAAAATATAAAGAAATTTGACAAATATTAAAATTTATGTTGCAGAACTTTTATACTGGGTTTATAGACCATGAGTTAAACGTGAAAAAGCTTTCCTCAGTGAAGAAGTAACAGTATTTTAGAGCATTTTTTCAGCAAGCATAAATAGTATTTGAAAGTCACGGTAGGAATGAGAAAGTTGTGGTAGGAGTGAGAAATAAATAACAATGAAATGTTACACTTGGAAATCAGTAGACCAACCCAAGCATAACAGCAAAATAGTGAGGACACCTTTGAAGTGTTATTTACTAGGATTTTAAAACATCAAAAATGCTTATTTTGGTATGTCACAAAGACTCTTTAAAAGGCATTTAATCTGAGATAAATAAAATCAGAAAGAATAATTTTAAGTTTTATTTTTCTCTTTCCCCTCTTTTAAAATTTAGTTTTCAATTATAATCCACTTTATAATATATTTGTTTCAGGTGCACAACATAGTAATTAGACATTTATATATCTTATGAAGTGATCATCTCATAAGTCTGGTACCTACCTGATACCATACATAGTTATTACAATATTTGACTACATTTCTTTCTTATGCTGCACTTTACATTCCTGTGACTATTTTTATAATGGACTATTTGTATTTATTAATCCCCTTCATTTTCACCAATCCCTCCAATGCTCTGTCCATCTGGCAGTCATCATTTGTGTTTTGTATCTATGAGTTGTTTCTGCTTTGTCCATTTATTTTGTTTTTTTGGATTCCACATATAAATGAAAGAATAAATTTTAGGTAATTTTCTTTAAAATCAAGCAGTATCACTAATAATTACAGAGCATTTAACAAATAATAATTGACAACATATACTTAAATGTCATAATTATTGTACCAGATTTATTTCTAAACATGATCAGTTAAACAAAAGCAGATGACTGATTTTGTCAAATGTGTTCTGAGGCAGTAATGTGATTTAAAAAATTCAGATTTAGGGAAGCTGGGATGGCTCAGTGGGTTAAGCGCTCACTTTGCAGCCTGGGGACCGAGGATCCAATCCCAGCCCCGGCCCATGTGGACCCATATGCTGAACTGAGGAGTGCCCCCAGTTCAGTTACCAGGGTGAAGACCCTGGCCCAGTTCCTGCCCTGTGCAGCCCCACGCCCACCTGTGGAATGAAACTATGTGGAAAAACCAATGATGTGCAACTGTGGAGATTGTTCTGGGACCTCCCCCTTCTCTCTTTCTCTGTCTCTGTATCTCTCTCTCTGTCAAGAACAATAAAAATAATTTTTTTTTTAAAATTCAGATTTCACAGTCAATAGTTTGGTGTTTACCTGAGGGTAAAGGGGAAGGTAGATGAAAGAGCAAGGGGGAGAAGTTGGAAGTGGGCACCAGATATACCAGATATATGGTGATGGAAAAAGAGCTTATTCTAGGTGGTGAGCACATAATGCAATACATAGACGATGTAATGTAGAATTGTACACCTGGAACCTATGTCATTGTTACCAACCAATGTCACCCCAATAAATTTAACAATAAAAAAAGTTTTTCAGATTTCAACTGTAGGATAGTCATATTTCTTTACTGGAAGAACTCCTTTTCTAGGCACAAGGTGCGTTCCTGAGCCTCTGAAACCTGACTTTTGCTCACCCATAGCTCTAGGTAAAGCCCATTGGGAATAACAGAAGGGAAGGGAGGGAGGGAGGGAGAGAAAGGGTGAATAGTGTCCCCTAATTAGTCTTTCTTGAGAGTCCCCTTACCCCCATGTCTTTGATACCATCAGTGCTATCCAAAGATACCTAATATGTGACCAGCAGTGTCACACACTGTGAAACAAATGTTTTCATATTCTCCTGTTTCCATATTAAAGAGAACTGTAGAGATGGTAGTGTTTATCTCCTCTGATTCCAGATTGTACAGAATGGTTGTCTTATTTTATTTGGAAGGTTTTTAAAGCCTTCTCTTCTTCCTTTCCAACTCACATCATTTTGTTTTTTGAATAAATATTCCAGGGGCTATAACCTTTCATGGTTTGAGAAATCTTTTGAAAGTTGTAGTTCACTGCCTCTTCTGTATGTTTTCTTCAATACTCCCACAGCACTCATATTGCAGTCTATCTTCTGAATAAAAAGACCTTTGAGTGTTACAGGGGAAAATAACCCAAAGCAAAACACTTAAAGCACATCATGTTTACTTTGTATGTGTTCTTAAATTTTAAATTTCAGTTATGGAATAATTGATACTTTTCATTCAATAAAATTTAATTTACTTCTAAAACCATTTACTCCCCACCCCCCTCTAGATTTATGGAGGTGAAAATGACAACATAATGTATGTTTTAGATACATAACAGGATAATTTTAAATTTGTTTTGCCTATAAATATCACCCATTCCTTTTTCACTCTATAGGGTTAACACATTTAGGTAACACATTTATCACCTCACATAACTGCAATTTTTTGAAACCATTTTAGTGCAAGTTTTTATTTCTTAAATACAAAATCAAAGGTGAAGGTTGTGCTGCTCCAAAGTTAACTGGATTTTGCCTCATTAAAAAAAGGATTCCCTTGGGAATTAGCAAAAAAAAAAAAAAAAAAAAAAATCACAACTTCTGATGTATCACTTAATCCATTGCAGTGAGATTTTCTAGTGAATGACTATTTCAGTCTCAGATTATAAAAAAGAAAGGCAGAGAATTATGATTAAATTAATGAAGAGAACTTTCTTTAAAAAAAAGATTGTACTTATGAAAGATTGACTTTTCACTAAAACTTCAGCCAAAGTGGTACCCAGACATTTGTCACCTAAAAATGATGTGCTCACTGATGGTATTAGAACTACAACCCAATAATAATTTGTTTGTTGTGGCTCAAAAGACACAGTAGAACTTTTCTGAATGTGTTGTATGTTCTTCATTTATAAATTTATTTTGAGTTTACTGCTTAATAGCATTGCCTCAATACAATTTATTTATATCATCACTGACTTAAATATTTTAAGTTGACTTGTTTTGCCTATAAATATTACCCATGCCTTTTCACTCTTTAGGAATGTTATAAAACTGTATACTTAGCCACTTAAGAAGAGTAGAATGACTGAAGTGAGTTTTATTGAGATCCACACTTCCTAAATTTCCTTTACATTTCTTCCTAAAATTTTATTTCTTACTTAAAAAGAATTGCTCTAGGCTCTCATTTTTAAAGCTAATAAAGCTAATTCATAAATACTGGAAATACTTGGGTGATGGATGGATTTAATTACACCAATGCAACAACAACAACAACAAAACCCCGAAGCATTGGTGGTGACGGCTGGCCTGGAACTGCTAACTAGTCAGCACGCTGCAGTCTGGGACACACTGATTGAATAGTTTGGAAACAATAGACGCACCATGCAGCAAGAAGGGGCACAGCTGTGAAGAGCAGTTAACCTTCATAAAAGATGGCTTCGTCATCTGTGCTGCGAAGAGGAAAAGTCTTCTGGCCTTCAGGAGGCTCTCATTTCCACATGGCAGCAATTTCAATCAGCAGGGTTATTTCTGCATTAAAAAAAAGGAGGGTGGAGAGTGAAACCCAGGTATATGGTGATAGGAAAAAGAAAAAAACAAAACAAAACCTGATTCTGGATAATAAGCTCATGATGCAACACATAGATGACGTAGTGTAGAATTGCACACCTGGAGCCTATGTAATTTTGCTGACCAGTGTCACCCCCAATGAATGTTAAAAAAAAAAAAAAAAGAAAAAGAAAAAAAAAGCAGTGAATGGGATAAATTGCATACACCTTTATTTTTATTTACTACCTCATCAGTAATAGTTTGGTTTTTTTCCTGTGAAAATCAAAGCTGAGTTTTTTCTTTTTGTTTGTTTTTAAAGGAAGTGTGGGAAGCGAGCACCGTGTATTTTAGGTGGATTGATGACTAGAACCATGACCTACCCTGAGCTCTTTTAGATTCACATGATTTAATCTCATTGTAACTTCTGCTATTCTGCAGAAAGATACAAATATGAGTAAGGCACTCATTGAATTGGTTTTGCAAACAAATATTGAAGGCTATTCTAAGGCAATTTATTCTATAAACTAATTTCTAGCATTTAACAAAATTAGGCCAGTTCTGGCAAAATATGACACCCCCATATAAGTTTCTAAACTTTGACTGCTCCCCTATTTTCTGTTTGTTCATATTTACATATAACCATTCAAATACTTACCTCAAATGGTTCTTCCTCATTGTAGTCTTTCCTAATTTCCTAACTCACTATTATACCTTTCTCTGCAGTGTTCCTGCAACACTTATTTTACATTTCTATTTTGATATTTAATTCTGTCTTAACTCTATAAAACATTTACTCTTATAAAATAACCAACAAATTATCTATGACAATAGTCAAGGCCATTTTCATGCTCATCTAACTGAAGGATGTTCTCTCAGGATTTGATCATTTTTATCCCTATTGCTCTGTAGTTTTCATTGTCATTTTAAAATTTTTGTTCTCAATCTAATTTAATTTACCTGATTATAGTGTCCAACAAATAAGTGTTTATAATAAATGATGCTGGGGACCATTATGTGGTAATCCCATGTCTACATATCACATTTGAAATTCAAAATTAGGTGTCTTGAGGTATAAAATTTCCCTGGACGAAAAGGAATATACTAAATATAGTGGTGAAGTCTACTGGAATTCCATAGGTAGTCTCCTAAAAGTGCAGCAACTATAAAATCAATATCATATTCTAGAGGAATTGAAATGAAAACTCAAATAATACTGGTCATCAAACAATCATCTAGTCAAAGAGCAAAATAAAGAAAAGAAAATGAAAGGTTTATGGGAAGTTAACATTTCCAAATGTTCTCATCTGTGTATGATGTTAGTGAGAGCACAGAAGCCACATTGTTATATTACAACGAATTGTCTCTAACCCTGAGAAGCAGCGTTGACCCAGAAAGATGTGTGTGTGTGTGTGTGAGAGAGAGAGAGAGAGAGAGAGAGAGAAAGGGGGAGAGAAAGAGAAAGGGAGAGAAAAAGAAAGTTGAGAAAGAGAAGGAAAGAAAGGGACATCTGATATTGACATGTATATTGAGTAAAGGGAATTTTGAAATATGCTTTTATTCTGCCTATCACTACATATGCCATGGTTGTATATTTAATGGTTGTATATTTTGATACCTGTGGTATTATCTGGAAATTATGGCACTCCATATTTGAATAGTCTGTATGTGATTACTCAAGTGATTTGTGGAAGCATTATGGTGACAACTAATATATCACTGTGCTCTTTGTTATTCTTTCATCAAACATTTATTGCTTCCTTTATATCCAGAAACTGAGGACACCAGGCTGCACAAGATGCAAACAAACAGGTAGGTAATACACAAGCTCTTAAAAAGAGTAGTACAATGACTGATTGTGCTTCTTGGTATAGAGGAAAGGCTGGGAGAAGTAGAAGCAGTCTGACCTAGTTTCAGGAATGATTAATTTGCCAAGTAGATGGAGATGGGTGAGGAAAGAGATTTTCCAGACAGAGAGGATAAGTAGAAATGCCCCAAGTTGTGAAAGGATAGGGATGGCTCTAAGTGGAAAGATTTTGCTGGAGTACAAAGTTCAGTGGAGAGAATTACAATTAAGGGAAGTTTGAAGTGGCCAGGAGACAAACATGGAGGTCGTTATATCTCATTGAACTTCATTTTGCTGGCTGCACTCCTCTTTAGTATATATAAGAACCACATGGAGAGCTTAAGATGCCCCAGTCCTAGAAATTCTGATTCAGTAGGTTGAGTGTGACGTTCCGAAAACCATTTTTTAGCAAAACTCCTCAGTCACATTTTTTAAGGTAGTTTTTGTTGATACCTTGAGAAAACAGCTGTCACATCTGGGGGACATTGAGGCATTGTAACCAGAAGCACCATGTTCTGCAGGATAAGTTGTCAAGGGGGAAAAGAAAGAAATGGGACACACTTAATTTGATCTGACAGCCCAGTTTCTTATAAAACCCTTGATTTGGAATTAAGGAGATCTGGGATCCTAGTTTGGCTCTATCACTCACTAGCTGTGTTTCTTCAGAGTAGTAACCTAATTTATCTGATTTTCATTTACATCTTTTGTTAAAGAGTATAATATTATGAACCGTCCTTCTAAATAGATAACAAAGCTAAAAAATGTTTTAAAAAATATTTATGCTTTATGCAACTCAATTGCAAGTTCAGTGATTGTAAACTATTCAAATGGTATAAACTAGCTAAACCAAGGATAGGACCCAAATTAGAAAATGTGCAAAATTCATAGATACCAGTATAGATACCTTAAGTTTGTGTTTTTGAAAAGTTGTCATTCCTTTTTATGTATTTATTTATTTTTAAGATTTATTTCATAGGTTTTGAGAGAAGGGGAGAGGGCCCAGAGCAGTCTCCATAGGCGTACATCATTAGGTGTGACGTAGATTCATTCCACACAGGTGGACGTGGGGCCATGTGGGTTGGTAACTGGACTGGGGGCCTCGTGCAGGGGAGTATTCTGGCAGCCACCAGTTGGCCGAAGTTCAGCTTATGGGCTTGCATGGGCTGGGGCTGGGGCCAGGATTTCATTTCCACACCTTACGGTCACAAGGCAAGTGTACAACTTTCTGAGCTAACCTGGCATCCTTCCTTTGTATTCATAAATATCAGCGTAGCCTTCAAGAAAGAGTACATAATTGCTTGGTCTAGTTAAAAATCAATGTAAGCACTATTTCTCATTTACTTTATTATTTATGTTTCATTTATAACTGTAAAAGATATTTATTTCAATTATTTGTAATTATTTTTCTTCAATGCTTCAGTAGTTTTGGTGCAATAGCTCTTCCTGTTTTATCAATAATGCACTGGTGTACAAAGAATATCTTCTAACTGTAATCAATATTGCTTATTCTTTCTAAACCTTCAGTGCATCTTATAGATTGCCTAGGGGCCTACAGAATAATGTTTGGTTTCAGGCTTTGTGAATACATATAAAAACATCAAAGAGACTGCTTCTTTCATCCTGAAATAGAAAACTGAAAATTCAAATTTTTTATTTAACATTCCTATTAACACCCTGAAGTTTTTGTGTTTTAATTTATGACAAGTGCTTTAACTTCTCAGGACTTTCTTTTCTTTTCACTTATTTTCAATTAAATAAACCTCTTGTATTTTTTAACTGGCTTATTTAGCTTTTTGAGTATCACATGAATGAAGTTGAAATCAGGGTTCTTGTCTTTTTTTCCTTTTTTTGTTTCAAAGCTACAAATTGTACCCTGTCTATCCATCTTGCAAATACTACATCAATTGTTTATCAGAAGAATTAAAAAAAAAAATGAGAGAAAACCCTTTGCCATTTTTTTTTGTAACAGCCACTGAGAATATTCTTAATAATAAAGCTAGATGCTTAGAATTTAAATCTAGGTTCTCAGGCCAAAAAAAAAGAAAGGTGTGGTCAGAGCTTAGTATCATTTAGTGCCCTCCTAACTTCCTTACCACTACAAATACAAATAGCTAATAGATATGTACATACTATTTGCCAGGAACAGTTATAAGCATTTTGAATAAAGTATCTCATTGAATTACCTCAAAATCCCTATACATATGATTAAATCTCCAATTTTTTAGTTGCGGACACTGATGCACAAAGGTGTCAGGCAACTTTCCTAAGGTAATATTAGTAGTTAGAAAACATGGGGAAGCTGGGATGGCTCAGTGGGTTAAGCGCTCGCTTTGCAGCCTTGGAGACCAAGGATCAAATCCAGGCCCCGGCCCATGCAGACCCATATGCTGAACTGGGGAGTGCCCCCAGTTCAGGTCTCACCGGGGTGAGACCCCGGCCCAGTTCCTGCCCTGTGCAGCCCTGCACCGACCTGTGGAATGAAACTATGTGGAAAAACCAATGATGTGCAACTATGGAGACTGTTCTGGGCCCTCCCCCTTCTCTCTGTCTCTGTATCTCTCTCTCTCTCTCTCTCAAAAACAATAAAAATAAATCTTAACAAAAAAAAGAAAGAAAACAGAGCTGGGATTCATCCCAAGAGGGTTGAACTCTAGAGCCAGCTCTTGTAACAACACCTCAATAAACTGGGTGAGTGTCTCTTAGTTTAGACATGCACAAATAGATTCTGTCGTTGGTCACAAGCAATCAGTTAGATTTTTATTAACATATGAAGTTCTCAATTTCAATGATCTCAGCCAAGGTAAACATAGTGGCCTGTAAATTATGTAAAAAGAAATGATCATCTTTTTTATTTTCTTACACAAAAAATAAAAGCTTCTTCAAATCTATATTCACACCAGTTGGAACAATCCATTCAGAAGGCCATTTCAAAAGTGGGAGTTTAAATGGATCCATGTGGAATAAAGACCAGACAGACCACTGTTCTCATACAAAAGTTATTGGAGTTACTGAACTGAAAGTCAGGAAACCTGATTTCGCAAACCAACTGTGCTGATAACCACCTGTGTGCTCAGAAGAAAGCAAGTTATCTTTTTTTTTTCCTTAGTTTACTTTTTTCCCTTCCATTATAATATCAAAGGGCTCTACTGGGCAGCCTTCCACTATACCTTTCAGCTCTAAAATTTTATTATTTATAATAAAGAATAAAATGTGTTGCCCATCCTTTGAATTAAACATGAATAATGGATTATCTCAGATCTGAAAAATATGCCTTTAATCGCATCTAACACCTCAGGCTCGAGATATCACAGGAGAGCTATATCAATTGCGTTTAGCAGATTTGCTTATATAGTTTATGGCCAGAATTGGTTTGCTTTAGATAACACACTGTTATGCTGTACCACTGTTGCTAAGATACAGTTTTGTAAATAGAAGTTATTTTAAATACACATCCTGTTTTAGGGAGGAAAAAGAAAACATGGAAAGTGGTTTGCTAAAGATTTAAACTATCTTTTGAGAGGACCGAGACAATGCTTAGATAAATTATTAAATGTCTCATCTTTAAGTGCACTGTAAGATTATTTTGATTTAGACTGAAACTGAGTGAAGAGAGGTGACCCCAAAAGAGGGTGAGCAAGTCAAAGGTTCCTAGTAATGAATTAATTCACAGCCCAGTGACTTGGCTGGTTTGAAAAGACACTGATATTATTGTTAAACAATTCTGTAAGGATATTTTGTCCTTGACATTTATGTCTTAGTCTTTTCACTAATAAAAAAGCTAGAGTTTGACATTATCCACACTGGATCAACAAAGGCCTTATCTAAGAACCACTATTGAAAGCTAAAGGGATTCCAAATGGAGAGCCTGGTCCCCAAGAGCAGCTGGCATGCAGTTACCTGATAGAGGTGACAGAGTAGTTGTTCTGGGCACTAACAGGCAGAAAAGCGTGTGGTCTCCAGATGACCCACCTGCCACAACCTGACACCCCACAACTCGATATCCATGTCTGAGAACCCCCAAGGAGTGAGGACACAGAAACCTGTGCTTCAGAAAAGGGGTTCTGGGCAACTAGCTGTCACCAGGATGAAAGGGTGGTGAGAGACAAGGAGTCTGGAAGGTACCTTGGGCGCCAGGCAAGGGAGAAAAGGAACTGGACGTGTACTTACTATAGCATTTCAATGACAGATTTCTGCCTGCTTCAATCATTTCACCAAGGGCCAGCCCAGCTGTTCTGACTTATTTTTGTCTTCACGAATGAGGACTGTTCCATTAGCCTATTTCATTTATTTTTGTGATTCTAGGAGTTATTCTTATTAGCCACATTCAAGTGGTCAGGCTTTGCATAATACGTCTCATTCCTCAATTCCCAGTCTAAGCAGACTTCTCCTTTCCCCTAGCCTGTGTTTATTCAAGAAATGTAACTTGATTTTATGTTTATTTATCAAAAGTCCGTTAGCAACTGATAGGCTTCTGAGAGGGGATTTAAAGCAGCACCCCCGCTCCTAGGCGTTGTTACATCTTTGTCACATGAACTAATTCAGAAGTGCCACACTGAGAAGACGCTGTCGCCCCGCACTCACTCACAGCGAGCATACCAATTAGGAGCTCTCCCACAATCAGGTCAGAACAAGCAGCTCTTTTCTTCCACCCTTCTCTTCCACTTCCTTTTATTATCATTATCATGATTACTGTTACTATTATTCCATGTCCAGCTTCTTCACCAGACTCTCAGGTGTCTTCTCTAGTCATAGCCTAGACTTCACAGACCCGGCTCATTACCATGTGCACTGTGTAATTTCTTCCATCCCAACTCCAACACTGGAGTCAGACTCAGTACCCAGCACAGGGTCAGCCTTTAGTAAGTCTTTCTTAAATAAATGAAAATGATAAGAGCAGAAGTACATTTTGCCATTCTTTGAAATAGTATCTGAAGGCAATGGACATGCCTAGTATTTCACTCACTTTCCCATAAGGAAAAATAGGGATGAAAACTTTGACCTCAGTTTGATTGATTTTATATGTGCGGTCCTGAGTAACAAGAAGCATTGGTCCCCCTCACAGGAGTTGGAGCTCAGAAATGGAAGGGGATGGGAATTATTCAAACCCACAGGGTTGTACTAATCTTTTCTCTCATGGTTTTGCCCTAGTTTATTCTTTCTCTTCTTTCCCTTTCATCTGACTCAGGCTCATTTATCCTCTTATCTTTCTGTGTATCTCCCATGGCCAGGTCATGACAATAGATGAATAAAATAGAACAGTAAAGACATTACCCTGCTAGAAAATAAAAGGTTAACTTGGAAGTTGCCAATACCCAGACTTCTTGGCTAATATAAGAATACAAATCATATACTTGTCTTGTGTGTGTCCCTGGGAAAATCCTGGAAGAAAATGTTGAACTATGTATGGGATTCAGACTGTTTCACAGAAATGGATCTAAAAACAAAACAGGAGGCTATCGCCGCCAAAGAGAAATTAGAAATATAAACCTTGCAGAAAGGGAACACTTAAAAAATGTAGAACATAATAGCAACAAACACAGGAGTTCAAACTTACTGTCTTCAAATAATTCTATGATTCTAAAGATTTAGATATGTTATACCTAGCCATTACCTAGAATTTCCAAGAAGTCACACTTTATGGGTATATGTATTTAAAGATTTATTTTTATTGTTTTTGGCAGAGAGAGAGAGACAGAGACAGAGAGACAGAGAGACAGAGAGACAGAGAGACAGAGAAAAGGGGGAGGGTCCAGAGCAGTTGCCATAGTTGTATGTTGACATAGTTTCATTCAACACAGGTAGACGAGGGGTGCAGGGAAGCTACCAGGCTGGGGGTATCCCACATGGGAGGCATACAGGTACTCCCCAAAACTAGGGGCCAAACAGAGCAGCTTCTTCCATGGGAAGCTTGCCTCGGTGAGAACCAAACTTGAGTCAAACCCCAGTTTAGCATATGGGTCCACGCAGGCCAGGGCCAGGATTCAATTCTCAGAACCCGGGGTTGCAAAGTGAGTGGTTAACCCACCAGCCATCCTGGCATCTCCATGTGTATGATTTAAAATACAAGGAATTTGTAGTAGCCATGCCTGTGTTTGAGAAGTTCCATAACTTATAAGTCTTATGGCCCTGGGTTTCTGAGCTCTTTAACATCTAATGAACATAACAGAAGGGGTAGTCATTTTATGTACAATAGAATTAAATGCTAACTAAGGTTTACATGTGGCAGGCACTACCCTATTCATGATTCACATATTGCCTCACTTAATCCTTCTTCATGAGATAAGGACAGTCATTGGCACACTTTCAGATGAGATACCTGACATATATAACAGTCAAGTCATTTGCCCCAAGGTGACACCAATGGTAAGTGGGAAAACTGGGATTCATGCCCAAGCCACACTCTTAACAACTACTCTTTAAATCAATGTTTGCTAAATCTTAGACCTGAAGAAATTGAGTATAGCCCATTGTTTACATGTGAGAAACCTGGGCCTCAGAATTGGGTCAGAGTCACCAGAGAGTGGCAGACCCGGGAGAAGGGACCAGCTCTCCTCTCTGTGCATTACACCCAGAACCTCACACTGCACCAAGAGGGCTTGCTTCACACAAAGGAGACACTCATAGGGTTGTCTGGGCATGTTCACGAGAGCAAACCAGAGAGCATTTGTTTTGAGAGAAGATTTTTATATGGTCTAGATATTTGATATGAACTAATAAAATAAGCTAGCCTGCAGGAATTTTACTTCACCTGCAGAATCAGAATAAAAGAGTCGATAAAGCAGAGGGAATAGAGAACAGTGAAAATGCACAGAATTAAAACTGGTCTTGATTATTTGTTGTACCTTCAAATATGAGAAGGAATGAACGGCCATTGGATTTTTCATCCTCAATCCATCACTTACTGTGACTTCATCTATATTAAAACAAAAACAAAAGCAAAAGAGAGGCAACAGAAACCTTTAAATTTTTAACTCTTTTTTTCTATGTGCAGTTTGGGGAACATGCTCATTTTCCTGCAGTTACCACTGGTCTCCTATAGGTATATAATGACATTAGCAGGGTCTCTTATTAGAACAGCTCAGTACTATTCACACTATGTAATTCCTTTTTCACAACCATCCAGGGAGAGATGCAGTAGAGACTGAACGGTCTCCTTTGGTCAAAAAGGAAAGCGAGGCTCAGAGAAGGTAAATGATATACATGCCAAGTTCCTGCACTGACCTTTTGATTCCCGTGGTCTCTCACAGGATAGTTTTATCAACCACAACCTCTTTTTTTTGTCTCCCAAGTGTGATGGCCTATGGCCCAGGAATGTCCTATAATTTTCAAGTAGAACTATCTCTGTATATCACTTCCTAATGTTTGCTTCCTATCTAATAATGATAAAAATAGAAAACTAACAAAGATGAGATCTTGTCACTCCCTCTAAAAAGGGACTTTTGAAGTCATAGAATTTAAATGCATAGTTCCCTTATCACCACAAGGGCTATCAATATCTATATACTATACCCATAGACTCAAAAACAAGCTCAGAAGCGGGCAGTTAGTTATTTAATGATTGTAGAAATATGTATCAGCTCAGAGCAAAAAGGTTGACAGGAAAGCTTTCTATCACAAATTTGTTGGGTAGCTGTACATCATAAACTTGACTTAACTCAAACCTAATACAACCTTAGACTTCTGAGCAGCAAACTGTAAGGGAAAGAAAAGACATACGTATGGATGACATCAGTCTAGCAAATCAGATAAATCCCTATGACATTACAGGGCTAAATAACAACACATTCTTCACTTTTCTGAACAATTTTTAACAGATTTCCCCTAATCTGCTGAAGTACAGGTAAATTGTTGCTATCTGACATAGATAATTAACATTCAGGATCATGTTGGGCCCTTAAAATGTTCTTGTTTTGGTTTAACACGTTATTTAAGTAATTTTTTATCTGGAACTTGCATTATTTAGAGTATAGGCTAAGTGGCTTTGATGAGGACACCTCATAATGCATAGAGCACTTCATTATGCTCACATATACTAGATAGGTCAGAAATTGATGGGATGAGCAGAGAGGGCTTGCTTGGTTCCAAGACACCTGGGACTCTTCTGGGAAGATGTGAAGGTCTGGGGACATTCAAATAATTGAGGCAGGGGTTGTCTGGAGGCTTCTTTAGTGAAATGTCTGTATCTGGGCTGGGAGAATTGAAAGGCTGCCCTCAGCTGGGGCTGTCAGTGTAAGTATGACCTCTCCCTGGGGCTTGTGCCTGACATGGCAGCACAACTGGGTTGCACCAGACATCCTGAGACAGTATTCTGAGGGAACCAGGTAAAAAGCACATAACCTTTTCTGGTCAAACCTTGGAAGTTACATAGTGGGGACATAGGTTCTACTTCTTTATTTTAAAGGAATGGATTCTAAAGATTTATTTTTATTGTTTTTTAGAGAGAGAGAGAGAGAGAGAGAGAGAGAGAGAGAGAGAGAGAGAGAGAGAAACACAGAGAGAAGAGGGAGGGCCCAGAGCAGTCTCCATAGTTGTACATCATTAATTTTCTGATATAGTTTCCCTCCACAGGTGGGCACAGGGCTGCACAGGTCAGGAACTGGGCCAGGGGCCTCCTACCTGGGAGGCACACCCCTGCAGGTGGCCTCCTACGTGGGATACATGCCTGAGGCAGGAGCAGAAATGGAGGGCCTCCCATATGGGAAGCTTGCCTGGCGAGAACCCAACTGGGACCACACCCCAGTTCAGCATATGGGTCTGCACAGAACAGGGCAGGGATTCAATTCTCAGACCCTGGCGCTGCAAGACAAGTACTCAACCCACTGATCCATCCTGGCATTCCCACGAAGTGGATTCTATACTGTTGTTTTATAACTTTAACAAGATGCTTAAATAAATTCATACTCCAAAGATGAACATCCCAGGGTTTGAGATGCCTCTTTTGTCTTCAACTTGTAGTTTCCAAGGTTTCTCCAATTTTCACCATTGTCTAGGCAACAGAGAGTGGAGAGTAGAGAGTAAGCATCTGCAAAAAGATGACCCGTAAATAACACCTTTCAGATTCTTTCATACCTCAGCAGCTTGAACTTAGTCAAATGGCCCCGCATGACTGTGAGAGAGCCTGAGAGAACAGTGTGCAGAGAACAGGTATAAAAGGATCCATGTACCCAAACTTGGCAGATTCTGTTATTAAATGTAAGAAGGAGAGAAGGGATTTGGGGAGACAGACAGCCTCAGTCTACCTTTCTGAACGTCCCTCCTCCTCCAGATTCCACACTTTTCTTTCTATTAATACAACTCTTTCTTTCCCCTCCAAAAAGACAACTCAGAATCACACCCTGTTTCTTCATGCAACCCAAAGTCAGGATTTCTAGGTGATATTCTGCCTTCTCCATCATGTCTACCTATGGCTCCTCCCGGTGTGGGAGACATCAAACAAGAACCAAACAGCATGTTAATGACATGAGCCTCCCAGCTGGCTCGGAAAGGCTTACCTCTGACTATTACAGGATCAAGAAATAAACTATCATTTTTTTTAATCCACTGTATTTTTGGTTGGTTTGTTTCATCATATTAGCTTAGCTTTGACCCAAACTAATATAGCATTTATCACAAGTTACTTGAATTTTCTGCATTTATGTCAGTTTTATATTTAAAGATGACTTCTTACACAACAATACTGTGTGTTTTACCAATTGAGAATTCAGTGAAATAGAGTCTATTTTGCTTATTCTCAGTTATCTTGTTCAGTGATCTCAACAGATGCTGCAATACAGAGCACAAAGAGAAGAGCAGATGGCCTTGAAAAAGAATCAAAGAGAATTTGGCACTTGCCGTTACTGTCATTGCCACTTCTTTTTGTTTTTAAATGAGAAAAATCATTATAGTGAGTTTTTGGAAATTTCCCTACAGATTCAGTGAAACCCAGGATGCTGAGATAAGGATTAGAAGGAAATCCTCTCTTCCTTGCCCACTCCTTGTCCCATCAACTGATGAGGCCACTCAAACATTGCATGTGGAATAATTAGGTGATGCCTGTGGATTCATCAATTGACTGCTCAAGCTCCTACTCAACTCTTGATTAAGGCACACTGCAGACATGGGCTCTATGTGTCAAATGATGAAATAAATTTCTAGGCCAAGATAGAGCCTCTCCTGCCCAGTGTATCACTTCAGCAAACTAAAGTTTAGAAAACTTTCATAGTCCTATAAATGCTTCACTTGACCAGAAACAGTATATCCAGAGAGCCAGTCCCCAAAGAGCAAGTCTACTCTAGGCTCTATACTTAGATCCTTATCCCTTATTTAATTTCTATTGTTCGCTTTCTTATTCCTTAATTTTTCTGGTATAAAACCATCCTGCCTTCCACCCCATTTTGCAATTCTCTGGACCCCTGGACCCTGCCCCCTTCATGAAGTGTTAAATAAAGTTTGTTTGTATCAACTAAATGGTGTTCTTTATTTTTAACACGAATCATCTTAAATTTTAGTAGTGTGTGTGCTTCTCGAGTCTGTGTAATCCTCGAATGTTTATTTTAGAATTCTGAGATCAAACTGATATAGTAACACCTCAATTAATCAGATTGCTTGGGGAAAGAGATAGTCCTGTGAACCTGGGCTTGAGAAAATAACACATTATTTTCTTTTCAAAAATTGTCACTGAAAACTATTTAGAAATGTATTAGTTATTCAGGGTTCCAACACAGTGCCTCATTCCTATGACCCTCCCTCTCAATTTACCTGTGGTAATAGGGAGCCTATCCAGAGTCAGGTTAGATGATACACCAAAAATATATAAATAAAAACAACGATCAGAGGCAATGTGATCATGTTCCATCATATATAAACAGAGTAAATACAAGTGTAGCAGTGGCAAAACGGCACATAGGAAGAACACTTGATTTAGGTGGGACATGTGAGATTTCAATGAAAAAACAATTCTAAAAGAAAGTAATGATTGATCTATACAAGTTAGCCAGACAATTAAGTCAAGGTTGAGAACTATGGGATTATAACAGTCATAAAACACTTGGACTCATGAGAGACTGAGTGTGCATTTGGTGTGACTGAAGTGAAAAGTGTATGGATATTTGAGGGGTTATATCTGGAAGGATAGCAGCAGTTTGAACTTAATCCTGAAGGTATAAGGAGCTGCTAGGATATGGAACAAATGAGCAGCAGGATAGGATTTGCGTGTTAGGAAATTCATCTGGCAGCTGCTTGGAAAGTAGACTGGAAATGATAACTAAGAACTACTAGAAAAGGCTGAGAAATGACAAGGGTTTCAAGTAAGGTTTTGGCACTCAGGTAGAAGAAAGAAAGGATTTCAGAGGTAATATTCAGTTCAGGAAAAGGGTGAAGGAAATTAAGATAATTCTCATTCTTTCTGGTAATTGGGGGTTCCACTAACCGAGTCAGGGAAAACGAAAGGAAAATGCAGATTTGGGTTTGTGTGCAAGATGGAGGCTGGTAGCAGCCATCATGGAACGTAGATTTGCAATATTTATGCAAGATCCACGTGAAGGTGTCAAAGAGGATTTAGAAATGGGCTTAAAGACAAGAAGTCTAGGATGGAGATATAATTGATTTTGTTGCATCTCTTGCAGATAATCTTAACACTTCATTTAACCATCTGTTATTAAAACATAACATGTCCTTATTCCTTGTCCCACTGAGTATAAAATACCTTGTTATGCTTTTGTCATATGAATAAGAACCAAGTAAATGGGATAAGAATAAAAGAGTCAGCTTTAGATGTCAAAATGTGAAGGCAACAGCTGAGAATGAATTCCCTAACAGCCATATTTAAACACAGTACTTCCTTAAAAGAGATACTTTCAATTACTTATGCGTTCTTTATATTGCTGAAAGGCAGTGTGAGATTGGGGTTAAAAGTAGATTTTCTGCAATGGACTGAATGTTTAATTCTCAGTTCTGCACCCCCTTGGGCTGCATGACGTTGAACAGCTCACTTATGCTCTCTGTGCTTCAGTGATCTCATGAGTAAAATGAGAATGACAATGTGAGGATAACACACCATACAGGATTGTTGTAAGAATTAAATGAGATATTACAAGTTAAGCATTTGAAAGAGAGCAGGCATATAGAAAGTGTTCAGTAAGCATTATCTATCATTCTCTTAAATGAACAGTAGTTTTTATTCTTCTTTTGACATAAATTTACCCAGAATGGTGAAGAATGGTCTTCAGTTTCTTTTTATATATCTATATCAAATGAACCCAAAGTCAGTACATGACCTAAGTAGAAATTGTGTTTGTTTCAAAAAGGGTTTATATACAAGGTGCATATGTTGATTTTTCTTCTAGGGAAATGGAGATCTTTCCCAGAATTAAGGAAAATAAAAGCACATTCTAATATATATATATTGCCGTTTGAGGGACATTGAACTGTTTTCTCTGCAATAATCAACCTACTAATGGTTTCAGTTTTTCCAAATATTGCAGATGCAATCCTAGTCTGCGTAAACCAACTACATAAAGGGCAGAAGGGAGAAATTATGAATATTGGAAACTGAAACAAATGCAATTAGTGAGCTTTAATTGTGTAAAACCGAGGGCAATATTTGATCTTGGGCCTTCTTCTGATGTGTTCTACAGCAGAGCAAATTAGCTTGGAGAGTCAGCTCCCCTGTAGAGGAGGGTGTGGGCAGACCCTAGTGCTAGAGGGAGGGAAGGAAATTGCCGGAAAATGAGAGGATTCAAAAATAAAGACCAAATCAAAAGTTTCAAATGGAAAGCAGAGAAAGTACCCTGGCGTCTTCCCACACCAAAAACAAACAAGAACAAAAACAAAGAAACTCCTATTCATGTGTCTTGTATTAAAGGAGAGAAATAAGAGCTGTGAGATCATTTAAGCAGCACCACATGCTGTTATGTGATGCTCAATTCAGTTTCTGGACTATAAAATGAACTATTTTTTTTCTCTTAACTTCCTTGATAATCATATGCCTTCCTCTGAATAGTCAATGATTGTTTTCTAAAGTTTTGTTTTATGTCTTAGATTTTAGTTTTCTTGAAATAGATTGTGTTGAATAGTATGTATATTAAAAGACAACAAAGTAGTTTCTCACATCATTTTTTTCCTACATACATATAAAGTAGGCATTTGGTAGATCCATTTATAAATGAAGTTTTACTAAACATGTATGAAAAATGAAAGTGACAAGGTACAATGTAGAGCATATAGAAGGGTACAGACATAAGAGGACACTAAAAGTATATTTCAACCTATTTAAGATAGATAGCTTTCTATACAATACAAACAATTAGATATATCTTTTGGAGAAGATAGCATAAAAACAAAGAAAAACCCACTATGTAGTATACATTGCTCCCAGGAAACCTACCCACACTTCTCGATTTGGAAATGTATCCTTTGGATGTTTTTGCTAGAAATAATTTATCCTTCTCTATATTCACGTGTTCAAAGAAATCTTTCTCATCCCCCTCTGTACTTTAGGGGCAAATATATACTTATGAAACAAACCCTTGGCTTAGTCTATGTCTTAATGTGTCTTTCCACTAGCAAAATAAAAAGTCAGTATTTATTATCTTTGGTCTCACAGAAAACTGGTCTAAGTGCATTCCAGGAGTGTTGGCTGAAGAGGACTTCCACGTAGCAACAATCTTGGCTGCCTGGTTGCTATGCCCTCAGGATGAGTAATGTGTTCTAATCCAGATTCTAAACTCCTGGGAAAGACAACAGATTAGGAAGAGCTAAAGTCAAGCATCCCTCTCTAGTCTATCCACTTATTGTTACCAGATAAAACCATGATAATCCCTTCATGCTTACCCAAACTGTTACCAGAGGGAAACAGTGCAGTGCTCATGCTGCCTGCGCCTTTCAGCCAATAGACCAACACAGGAGGTGGATTACAGAATAAGCGTTTAACGTCAGAGCACCAGCGACCTGAGAGTGCAGTGGTTTCACTCTCAGACTGCCCGTCTCCTCCAGCCACGCTCCCCGGGGCCTCCACCAGAGCCGCTGCTGCACCTAGTGGGCCAAGCTGGTTGCTCCTGCAAACTGAATCTCCATGTCCCAAGTGCCGCCCTTTGTCAACCAAACCTCTGCGACCCCAACTCTGCTCTTTGCTGCTGTGCCTTGCAAGTCAAGCCTGCTGCTGCCACCCAAGCTCCAGTCAGCTCATCTCCTCTGCCACCTTCTGCTTCTGCCTCTTCTCTGCCATCCCTTTTGTTTTATATTCCTGCCTGGAAGGTAGTAGGAGGGTCCTTTCCCCCCTATTAGAGCCCATTACTAACAAGTACCTCCACCTGTGCTAACTTGCAGCTCGTTGTCCATTGTGATCAATTAATACCAATTGAACCTATGCCTCTCAGCCCCTAGAACTTCTGTCCCGAGGGGAGGGAGATTCACCAGGTGCCCTGATTTACAGTTGCCCTGGGCAGCCTCATCCTTCTCTACGACCCCCAGCCTTCTTCACCCCATTATATTATATTCAGTCTTAGGATTGGGAGTAGCAAGAATAGGGCTGCAAATTAAAACATGACAGCTCTCAGGGAAACGTGACAATGGGCTGAGGGGAAACCTCCAAAATGATGTACTACAGACTATAGCCAGGTTTTGTTTGCCAACGGGGTGTAAAAGAATCAGGGGAATAATTGTTTATACAGACATCGTTGGGAAGGAAGGAAGGAAGAGAGGGAGGAAGGAAGGGATTCCATGATAACTCAACAGGCTGAGCACTTGCCATGCAACCACAAGGTCCAGGCATCAAATCCCAGCCCATGCAAATGCATATGCTGACCTGCAGTCCAACTGGTAATAGCTGAGATGGCTCCGTGGTGAAGGTTCTCATCTCCCAGGCAGGAGGTCCCTGGTTCCGTTCTCGCCCTGTGCGGCCCCACATCCACCTGTGTGTAATGAAACCATGTCACAACTAATGGTGTACAACTATGGAGACTGCTCTGGGCCCTTCCCTTTCTCTCTAGCTCTCTCCTTTCAAACAATAAAAATAAATAAATCTTGGGGGAAAAAAAGTCTATTTAAATTGTTCTCCAGGGTTAAGAACACAGTGTTGTGGCAACAATAAAGCAGAGAAGATAGCGGTGTCTTATCTCAGCAACAGTCTAGAATTCTTATTTTCTACACAAAGTCAAGGAAAGGCAGACCAGCTGAGATGACATCCTTCCTCTCACAAGGCCACTGAAATAGCAAAATGACAGTTTTGAATAACTTTGATCTTCTGCTGAGTTTTGCTGTGCTTTTTTAGCGTGTTCTATGCACACATACTCCTGGCCACAAGAACATACTACAGTTAGCTTTTTCTGATTCCAATCTTTCTCAGGCAAGTGGCACTTTATATGAGATGGCACCACAATTCTAAATATTTCTAAGGGCCCCATTTTGTATGTGATGTGTATTATATACTGTCTTTTTATGATGAGGTAAACTACAGAAAAAGAAGTGTTATTAAGAAAAGTATAAGGAAGAGAAAAATACATTTATAGTACTTCCCATATTTATTGAAAAGTTTATGCGTGTAGTTGGCTCTGCACAGATCAAACCCATGTTGTTTAAGGGTCAACTGTACTTTAAATTTACAGTTTTCTTTTTCTCTTTGGTCTTCTGTGTTCTTAACATTGTTTGGAGCACTTTTCTCTGTACACCTGATCTTGTGACAGGTCAGTTATAAGCTCATTTTATCGTTATTGTCGGTCTTTGACTTTGGTAGAAAAGGCAGTGCCTGAGTTCCCTTCGACACACACAAAGGGTTCCTGACCCTCAGTTCCCTCCATCTTGTGGAAAGGGCAGGCTGCACCCTAAACCCAACAGCAGCAGCCCCAGCTAGATTGGGCTACTTCAACTCTGTTTAGTCTTTATCTCCCATCTCTAAAAAAATAAATTTATACTTTCAAGGACTTCCAAGATGCTTTCTGTGGTTCTCCAATTCAGCCGGGACACACAGATACAATCTTATAGCCAGTGTTTCCTAGTGTGGAATGTTATCCACAGGAGCATGGTTCTATTTGTGTGAAAGGACACAATTGGTACCCTCGAGACATCAGTGATAGCCTGGATCATGAGCAAGAGCACCTTTTCAGCTGTAACATGGCTTGGCTCTGGCCCTGACCTTTGAACACTCTAAGCTAGGCAGCCTTTGCCATGCTGCACACCAGGCCAGAACATGAGCAGCAACATTGAAATCCACTACTCAGCTGCCAACAATCTGGGGTAATGGATTGTGTGTGGTGCGATATGGACATGAGATTTGGAGCCAGGCCTTGGTTTGAACCCCAACCCACCTCTCACTAGCTGTGTTTATAGATTGATAGATCCAGAATGAAGGAGGACCAGGACAGGTAAACTCTAGATAGAATTGTGAGAATAAGCATAGACATAGTTTTATGTCCTGCCCTGTTTTAAACTGCTTTCTGGACAGAGATGCTCCTGGACATACACATGTGTTTCCAGCCAGATAGGAGTCAAAAACTCAAAGAGCGAACTGAAGAGAGGGCAGAATGACCTCATAGCACATAAATACAAGTCATGAGCAAAAATGAACATTCTCTTCTCTCCTGAAAACATACAAACAGCGAACAGATACATGAAAAAATGCTCAACATCACTAGCAATTAGGGAAATGCAAATTAAAACCACAATGAGATACCACCTCACACCTGTTAGAATGGCTGTAATCAACAAGACACGTGCTGGAGAGGCTGTGGAGAAAAAGGAACCCTCATACACTGCTGGTGGGAATATAAATTGGTACAACCACTGTGGAAGGCAGTGTGGAGATTCCTCAAAAAACTAGGAATGGAATCGCCATATGACCCAGTAACCCCTCTTCTGGGTATCTACCCAAAAAACCTGAAAACCTTAATCTGCAAAGATACATGTACCCCAGTGTTCATCACAGCATTGTTTATGGTGACCGAGTCATGGAATCAACCAAAGTGTCCTTTGGTAGATGACTGGATAAAGAAGTTGTGGTACATTTATACAATGGAATACTACTCATCAATAAGAAAAAAAAAATACAGCGATTTGTGACAACGTAGATGGACCTTGAAAACATCTTATTAAGCCAAATAAGTCAGACTGAAAGAATCAAGAAACAGAAAGAAACAAAGAAACAAAGACTCATGGACACAGTCAATAGTTTAATGGTTACCTGAGGGTAAGGGGGGAGGTGGGTGGAAGAGCTGGGTCAAGGGGAGTAGGGATGGGGAATCAGACACATGGTGATGGAAAGTGAGCTGATTCTGGGTGGTGAGCACATAATGCAATGTATAGACAAAGTAATGTAGAATTGTATACCTGGAAACAATGTAATTGATATCAATCAATGTCACCCCAATAAATTTAACAATAAGAAAAGAACATTCAAATTATAGATATTCAGATTTGGAAAAAAACTGTAATTAGGACCTAGTCCTCGATATCCTACTATATCCTGATCAGTGATTGCCAACAATCTGCTTCAATATCCCCAATCATGGGCAATTCACTAGCTCCCAGAATAAACGGTTTTATTTTCTGCCTTCTTAATTCTGTCCTTCCTAATTAAGGACTGTCCTTAATTTTCTTATTTTGTGTGTGTAGTAGTTTGAGCAGGAAGTAAAAGGAAGAAGAAAAAAACAAGACATGATAGCAGCTCTTGCTGAATCTTAGCCGAATGGTTGGACAGTATCACAGTTTCATTGGTTATATTTTCCTATTTATCTATCTATCATCTGTCTATCAACCATCTATTTTAAATATCTGTTAAAATTATTTTATTATTCAATTTGTTGGGCTCACATTGGTTAGTAAAACTATATAGGTTACAAATGTACAATTCTATTATATGTTATCTATATACTACCTTGTGTGTTTACTACCTAGGGACAATTCTTCCCTCACCATATATTTGATTCCCACCCCCATAACTGGTTTTATTTACAGGAATAATTTAAGCTCAGAATCCATGAATTGTTATGGATAAGCAATTCCTGGGGAGCATTTCCTTTGAACTTATTTAAAATTTTATCTCCTTAGAGAGAACTGTTTATAGTTCTCAAAATTTCATGTTATTGTGACCAAGTTTTGGAACAATTTTAAAATGAGTGGTTTCTTTCTTTATTTATATCTGTTTCAAATACGTGGTTTGATGATCTCCCCAAGCTCCTGCTTGAAGTGTGAAATTGTTCCCACAGCTCTGGTTATGCTCCTTAAATTTCTCATGAAAAATAAAGAAGAGAAATATGCTGTATGGGGTGGGGGGGGTGCTTTATAAAAACAGCTACCAGTAATCCTAGATTTGCAGCCTTTTAAGTGGTTTAAAAGCTTTCATTTTCTTCTGTCTTCAAACTAGAGTGTTTGCTTGCATCAGATTATGTTTCCTTAAATAAATCAGGACTATATTTAAGGAAATCAGATCTATTAAAAGTGAAATGGGGGAAGCCAGGATGGCTCAGTGGGTTAAGCACTTACTTTGCAGCCCTGGGGACCAAGGATCGAATCCCGGCCCTGACCCAAGTGGACCCATATGATGAACCGGGAAGTGCCCCCAGTTCGGTTCTCACTGGGGTGAGAGCCTGGCCTGGTTCCTGCCCTGTGCAGCCCCGCACCCACCTGTGGAATGAAACTATGTGGAAAAACCAATGATGTGCAACTATGGAGACTGTTCTGGGCCCTCCCCCTTCTCTCTGTCTCTGTATCTCTCTCTCTGTCAAAAACAATAAAAATAAATCTTAAAAAAAATGAAGTGACTATATTTAAGAAGAACAATTTATGGTATCTGTAAATCTGCTACCATTATAATATCA
>PVKE010016036.1:0-32578 GCA_004027555.1 Craseonycteris thonglongyai
GATTCCCTGGTTGGATTTTAGTTGTTCAATTTGTTGTTCTTTCCAGGAGAGGTTTCAAGGAGAGGTTTCAAGAGCTCCTCTTATGCCACCATGTTGATGCTTTCCTTTTTAAAGAAAATATTTGTTTTGAGAGAATGTGTGTGTGTGAGAGAGAGAGAGAGAATGGGGAGGGCTCCGAGCAGTCTCCATAGTTGTACCTCATTAGTTGTGACATGGTTTCATTCCACACAGGTAGATGTGGGGCCATGCGGGGTGGGAACTGAACTGAGGGCCTCCCACATGGGAGGTTGAGAATCTATGCTGTCAAGCCTTCCCAGCTGTTACCAGTTACACTACAGTTCAGCATATGGGGTTGCGTAGTTGGCACCAATAATTAAACCCCAGACCTTGCAATTCTGATGTAAGCGCTCAACCCCTGAGCTATCCTGGCATCCCTCAGATTCCGGCTTTTGATAATCATATAGTTAATGGACTCCCACCAGTCTTGGTCCTGCCCTCTGATTCTAGTTAATTCCTTTTCTACTGTGTTTTGCACTTTTGATAACAAAATCAAAACCTTTTGAATAAGTAGCCCTGAGAGAGCTAAGTAGCTGATCTTTCTGCAGTATTCAGCAAATGTTGATAGAACCCCTAGGGTAGAACTTAAGTGGAGACAAAGAGTCTGGCTTCCTGTCCCACTGTTTTTCTCGTCTCTGTGCTTTGGTGTCCCCAGTCACAGGGCTGCTCTGGTCTTCTTTGATAGTAGGTGAGCTCTCTTTGTGCTACTTCAGACCGTTTTGTAAGAGGGTAAGGTGGAGGTGAAGGCCAGAAGCTCTTCATGGATTTTTGGGGAAGTGTGGCATCTCTGCCATCTGCTCTTGAGGACTCTTGGGATCAGGTAGCCATTCTGATGGCCAAGAAAAGCCATTCCTCAGAAGGGCAGGTTGGAGTTAGAGAAGCCCCCAGCTTGAGTGGAGCTGCTGGCAGGCATAGTTGTGTCTACCCTAGGTACCCTGTTGTCATCCCCCCTTGCTCCCTGCCTAGAATCTGTGTGCCCTCCTCCCCCACCTCTGTTCCTCACCCAGCTTCAGGAAGTTGGCTTTTTCAGAAGACAACTGCTGGGAAACAAGAAGAAAAAACAGCAAACTCAATTTAAAAAATGTACAAAGGCTAAGTACAATTAATGTGCCCCTACAGGTACAATAAAATTATAATAAATGCAGGAGGCTTTTTGCAAGATAACATAGTTTTAGAGATTATTTGTGTAACAATGTGAATATACTTAACACTACTGAACTTATACATTTAAAAATAGTTAAAATAGTACATTTTATATTGTGTGTGTTTTTATCACAATTTTTAAGACAATGAAAAGAAAAAAACAGTAGGTCTTAGAAATTTTCAATAAATAAATTCCAAGTCTTTTCTCCTTGGCTGGAGGAGGTTATGATATGTAGCTATTTAACAATAAACTGCAAAGAAAGAATGCAAAATATGAAATGCATTTTTGGAGTATGGAATTGGATATCTGTCATAACAAACAATGATAAATAATCTTTAGTCTAAAAGAAATATATATATACATTAAGGAAAAAATTTTTTCATATATTTAAAACTCTATACATGTAATTTAATGCATTGTACTAAGAGGCTCAACTTCCCATAGCTTAGGAATTCTTTATGTTCAATAATGTACCAATGTATTTCTGCAAATTATGCAAATAGATAAAAAATAAATTCTCTTAAAATTCAATCATGACAATTTACAGAATAATTAATTATTTGATAAGTATTTGTGTTTTACAATTTAAGTGGAAATCTTGGAGAAAGTAAAGAGAAACAAATAGATGTATTAGTTACCTTATGTTTCTTAGAAAAATATCACATTTTCATTGTTTCAATAATCTTAAGTTGCCTCCATCCTATGACTTCTTTACTTTAACCACTGATCTCTTTTTTTTCTTTTTTTTTAAGATTTATTTTTATTGTTTTTTGACAGAGAGAAAGGGGAGGGCCCAGAGCAGTCTCCATAGTTGACAGCATTAGTTTTCCATATAGTTTTACTCCACAGGTGGGCACGGGGCTGCGCAGGGCAGGAACTGGGCTGGGTGCCTCCCACATAGGCCCCGGCAAGAACTGAACTGGGGGCACAGTCCAGTTCAGCATATGGGTCAGCATGGGCCGGGGCCGGGATTTGATCCTCAGGCTCTGGGGCTGCAAAGCAAGCACTTAACCCACTGAGCCATCCCAGCTTCCCCCACTGATCTCATCTTACTTAGATTATTTCAGTTTGTTATTTTCTTGACTGAGGTTTTTGAGTTTTTTTTTTAGTTTAGAAAAGTAAGTAAAAGGAGAAAAATCATCTATTATTCTGCTACCAAAACCTTATTGGTGTGACCATTCTGATATATTTACTTTCGATCATTATTTTTCTTGTATGGATATGGACTTATCTTCGCATATGGTAGCAGTCATACTGTACATCCAGTTTTGTACTTTGCTTTTTTTGTTTGTTTTAAGATTTTTTTTTGAGGGAAGGTGAGAAGAGAGAGAGAAGCAGGGAGGGCTCAGAGCAGTCTCTATAGTTGTACATCATTAGTTGTGACATAGTTTCATTTCACTCAGGTGGATGTGGGGCTGCACAGGGTGGGAACCAAACCAGGGACCTCTCATGGGAAGCGAGGACTTTCTCTGCCATCCCAGCGGTTACCAGTTGTGCTGCAATTCAGCATAGGGGTTTACACAGGCTGGGGCTAGGATTCAATCCCCAGACCTCATGCTTGCAAGGCGAGCACTTAACCTGCTGTGATATCCTGGCATCCCTGTATCCTGCCTTTGACAGTATAATGTCTCAAGCTTCAGTTGACTGGCTGCCTGCCTATCTGCATGAGTGTGTACCTTAATTTATTCAGGCATTCTTTTGCTGATGGTCATTTATAGTTATTTCCATTTCTTTGCTTGTTTTTCTTTTTTTTTACTATTTTTGTGGTAAAAAATATGTAACATAGAACTTGCCATTTTAGCCATTTTAAGTGTACAATTAGGGTATTAATTACATCCCTGGTGTTGTGCAACTATCACCACTATTTCCAGAATGTTCATCACCCAAACAGAAACTCTACCCATTAAGCAATAACCTTCCATTCCCCCACCTCCCTACCCGCCCAACCTCTGGGTACCTTTAATCTACTTTCTGTCTCTGAATTTGCCTGTTCTAGATGTTTCATGTCAGTGGAATCATATCATATTTATCCTTAGTGTCTTCTTTCACTTAGCATAGTGTTTTCAAGTTTCATGCATGTTGTCGCATGTATTAGAACTTCATTATTTTAATAACTGAATAATATTTCATTCTGTGATATACCACATTTTGTTTGTCCATCCAAGTACTGATGGACACTGGGGTTGTTTCCACCTTTTGGCTGTTGTGGATAATGCTGCTGTGAACATTAGTGTACAAGTATGTTTATTTAGTCCCTGTTTTCATTTTGGGGGGATAAGTACCTAAGAATTGAATTGCTTTGTTATGTGGTAGTATTGTGTTTAACTTTTAGAAGAATTGCTAAACTCTTTGCTTCTTTAGTTATAAATAATGCATAAATGAACATCTTTACAGATGAAGCTTTTTTGACACTTGCACTTATTTCTTTAAATTCCTTGAAGTGAATTTAAAGGGTTAAAGGGTATAACAGTTAGAGATAATAATGCCAAATGCTACCCAAAAGGATTAAACCTCTTTGCTGCTACCACAGCATCTGAGAATGTCTTTGTCACCAAAACAACATTACATTGCCCCAGATATTTCCGTTTTGAATCTTAGAAACATTGTTCATGCTTGATGGAACCATAGACTGACCACAGACTGGCTTATCTGACATAGTTCCTGATCATGAACGCTGAATCCTTTTCACTCCCATTCTCCTTGTTCCTGATGCTTCGGGTCTCATTAGATCTGATGTACCAACCCATCTCTGGTCTGTCCCTTTAGCCCCATTCGCCCAGCAAGGATGCTGTCAATTGAGTGTAGAAAAAATGTTCTGTGGCTCTGTGACCTACTCCTACCACTTTGCCTTCTCTCCAGAAGGGCTGATTCTCACATCTTTCTTTTCCTTGTGCTCTTCTTCCCCAGTTCTACAGTGAGTCAGGCATGCCTACCAAACACCTCTCAGACAGCATGTGTGCTGTGTGTGGGCAGCAGATCTTTGTGGATGTCAGCGAAGAGGGCATCATCGAGAACACATACAGGCTATCTTGCAATCACGTGTATCCTGCCTGGAGCTTCTGGATCACATGAAAACTCTGGTCAGGGGAGGGTAGGAGGCATGCTGTCCAACTTTTGAGTGTAGGAGAGTCATAAGACGGCAAACATTTGGGTGATATTCCCTGTTACAGAAGCCAGCACCCAGTGGAAACCACAGACTTGCTCACTCTTTCCCACAGATGGGAGCCACTCTTATATAAACAGTGTTTATAACCTGGCTGGATCAGTAAGGAGTCTGAAGCTGCACTAGCTGCCCTAAGATTAGATGGGTTGCAGAGGAGAAACATCTTCTAATGAACCCCTCAGTTTCAGAATCAAATCCCCATTAACAGTATTTCTAATATTTATCATGTACTTACTCATCTTTTATTCTGTGCCATATATTCTATTATCCCTATTTCACCCCATATTCTCCCTTCACAAATGAGGACACTGGTTCAGAAAGGGACTTGCCTAACATAATACATCCAATAAGAGGTAAAGGCAAGCTTTGAACCTTTCTCCAGAGCTAGTGCATCGCCATCTTGAAGACTGACACAGAGCTGGAGTGCCACCCTGGCCGCCCACTATTTTCCTTGACCAATGGTGCTCAGATTCCACGAGTTCTGTATCCGTGGCTGGTGCATTGTGGGAAAGAAGCAGACTTGTCCCTACTGTAAAGAGAAGGTAGACCTCAAGAGGATGTTCAGCAACCCGTATCCTTTGTTTGGGTTCTTTTTGTTGTTAAATTTACTAGGGTAACATTGGTTAATAAAAATTATGTAGGTTCCAGGTGTACTGACTCTGGGTGGTGAGCACATAGCGTAACACATAGACAAAGTACTATACAGTTGTTTGGGTTCTTGTTGGACTGGGCCATTTGAAGAAAGCTCTGGCCAGTGTGACCCAGCATTTGGGTTCTCCTGGGTCCCTCCTGCCTGTTCCCCAACCGGGTACATGTTTACCATTCTGTTTGGCCTCAGGTCTAGGAAAGTTGAAGATGGAACATGGGGCAGGACTAACAGCTCAGCTTCTCATCATATAATAGTTCTAGATCCCATAAGGGTAGATTGTTAGTAGTAGCAGCTATCACTTACCACATACTTACTGTATGCCTGGCACTGTCTTAGGTGCTTTATCATATTAATCTCATTTGATTCTCTAGCAACTTTACAACCTGGGTGATATCCTTATTTTACAGATGAAACAGTTTAAAGGTTGAATAATGTGTTCAGTGTCACATAACTAATGGGTGATGCCTTACCTATGACATGCAGGCCTCGAGACCAGCTCTGTGCTTGTGCAGGGTCTGCAAGGTAACAGGGATGGCTGAGGGACTCTGTCCCCATCCACTGTCAATACCGTGCTCCTCTGACCTATTATTTCCCACTCCGTGAGCCTTGCCCACTTTGCCCTCACCCTCCTCTTCCTCCCATAGCCTATCTGTTGGAAAGTCCCCAACCACTTCTCCTCCCACTTCCTTTAGTTACCCTGGGATCCAGAAACCCAACTTTCTCCCTCTCCTCCCAGCTGTCCTTTCTCTCTGTGCCTGTCCCTTGGACACTTAACGGGGCTGTGTGGGAACCACTGTGTTCCCAGTATATTTGCACATTGCACAGTACCTGAATAGGAGACTAGCCCTTTGAGGTTTCTTGCTTGGTTCTTCCAGGGACTAGTTTAGGAACAGTTAAATAACTCAGTGGTCATGATGCTGATGCTTCAGTCTTTAGTTAGTTCTCAGGGACTAGGCCAGGCTGCTCTTTCTGATGCCTTTGGAGAGGTTTCCCCACAGTCTCAGGAGCCACAGCCTGTACTTTTTTCAGAGCTGAAGTCCCAGGATCTCTCTCCAAAAGCCTTGCCCAGCATTTAGCTGTAAAGCAAAAGGAGGGGAACACATCTCCAGAACTGCTTGGCCTTAATAGGGCCTGGTGCCTAGTGCCTCTCTGGGTGGGGATTCCCTAGAGTTTCTGCCAGGGGTTATCCCCTGTGACTAGCTTCTTGCTCCTTCTGCCTCTGTCCCTAGATCATCCTCTTCCTTGACCTAGAAAAATCTTCCATATTGGACATTACAAGAACTTTTGGGGTTCCCTTATTTCTCTCCCAGCTTTCCTATAGTTATTGTCACAGATGCATTTACGGAAGTCTCAGGCTATGTTCTCTCACACTAGCAGTCTCTCATCTTAGAGAAATTGTGACATGGGAGGCCCTCTGCATGTTGGTCACGGAAAGCTTAGTTTCATCTCTCTACCCCTATCTTCCGCACTGATCCCCTCTGTCCTTCACCCATCCTCAGGGCTTAGCCCCTTATTCCAACATGGAAAGACTGGGTGGCACTGTCCAGGAACCAGCTGCTTTTCTTTGTAGGCTCATGCTGTGGAGCAACTGGAAAGTGTGGGCAGTCCCAGGGAACATGTGGACAAACCCTGTGACCCATCCCCTAGACCAGCCTTAGCAGCTCTAACACATAGCCTCTTTTCTTTAACACACTGACTGACAGCTGGGAGAGGCCACATGTCATGTATGGGCAACTGCTGGATTGGCTTCGCTACTTGGTAGCCTGGCAGCCTGTCATCATTGGCCTGGTACAAGGCATCAACTACATCCTAGGCCTGGAATAGTCAAGCAGAAGAGCACCCACCCACCATGGACCTCAGGGCACTATCCTTCCGGCCCTTCAAGACCTCCGGGGTGGGAAAGACTCAAAGGGGCACTTGGGCCACTCAGGACCCCTCCGGCTGTGTCTGGACTGGGGAGGGATATGATGGTGAGCTAGCCAGTGGGGCTGTCAGCAGTGGGGGCTTTTTAAAAGAAAACTATTTTGATGAATATATTTAAAAACCTTTTTTATTGTGGAGCGTAGGAATTGTCCCAACTCCTCTGGGCTTCACCCTCCCTGCTTGAGTAGGGCAGGAGCAGAGCCACAGCCTTTTCGGTTTAAAGGAGCCTTCTCATCTCTGGCTGAGGGCCTCAGCCCACCCCTTGCCCTTTCCTCCCTCTGTGGGGCTCACGCGTGGCACACTCAGTGTAGAAAAGCTGAAGTACTCTGTCTGACTGGTGCCACAGATGGGCACCGGAGGGGTGAGAGGTCTTCCTCTTCCCCTACCTGTGACCGGGATAGATGTTGTGTCTGACTCTGTCTCCCACTGTCCAGCAGCCATAGGCTGGTTGAAGCAAGTGGAACCTTGTGACTTTTTCCAGCAAGGGAAGACTTGGGACCTCAGAATGCATTGAGGCTTTGTGTGGAGGCAGCCACAAACAGCAGGAACATGGATAAGCAGCCCCCCAGCAGGGCTGTACTCAGCCAGGAACTGAGGCCATGGGGCTGCTGCCAGCAGCAATGACTAGGTCTCCTGAGCCCAGAAGTGGTGACGTGTGCCAAAAGCCACAGGGCCACATCACTTCCTTCCCTGAAAGCCTGGTGTGTCTTCCTGTCGTCACACAGTGTTCCCTTAAAGCTGGCAGGGGATTCCCAGTCCAGGGAATATCCCTACATCAGCCTCGTCATCCATGGGTCCATGCTGGGCCTGGCAACAGGAGTGGTGGGGTCAGTGGGGGAAGGGGAAGGCCCAGGTGAGTATGGCTTCTGAAGTGGGGTTCTGGGGAGGCCTCAACCCTGGTCCTAGGAGTTTTGAAGGAAGTAGGAGGGCAAACATGGGCCTTCTGTACTGGACTCCTAGGGAATATGACCCAGCTGGGTCTGCCCCTTTAAGGGCAGCAAGAACCAAGATCTTGTCACTACATTCTGAATAAAGCTCCATGAGCTGGGTTGGAAAGCCGAACATCATCTTGCTTTTCTTCTTCCCACTTCCTTCCCTGGAGATACCTTTTTGCTGCTCTCATTTGTGAGCTGGGGCCCTATATAGTTGGCCCTGCTCAGCATCCCTGGGGGAGTGGTGGAATGCTGGGTTCCTGTCCTGTGGCAGATGGGGCCCTGGGGCATCACCGGGTGACTCCTCACCACCTGAGGTCAGTGCCCTGCCACCACCCCTTCTCATGGACCATTCTTAACTTCAGCTCTCTTACCCAGCTGGCTTTCCACAGTCTCCCACTGCTCATGCCCATCCTCAGAGAGTAGAATGGAGACTGGTTGAAGGGTCCAGGGATTATCCTTCCATTTTTGCTTCTCCAACCCTCCCATCAGGCTCATGTGAGAAGTTGAGGCCAGGCTGTCCAAGCCTCTTTGTCCTATTCTCCAGTCCTGAGTCCCATGACCTCCCAGTGTCCCAACTGTGGTGTTGGTGACACTCTGAAGTAGAGTTTTATCTCCTTTCCCTTCCATCCCCTCTTCAGCCAAAGGACTGTGTCTCAGAGCTCTGGGCAACCTGACCTAACTGCTGGTGATGCTTGGGTGCCTAGGAAAGAATTCCTGCAGCCTAGGAGCTCAGGAGGTAGGGGAGGAACTTAGAGGAGTAAGATGTCAAATAGAGCCCTGGAAAACAGGACGTGCCTTTGTCTCCTAGGTCTAAATTAGGAATATGAGTCTGTTCTTACACACAAAAACAAAACAAAAAAACCTTGGGATTGCAGCACATGGTGTTCCTGACACATTTTCTAAACCCAGCTACATGTCCTGGCCTCCCCAGCTTTTCATCCTCCTGACCACAGAAATCACAAACCTCAGACACTCAGTTATTATCCTTCACACTTGATATATATATATATATGCATGCATTGGACCACCATTCCTGCCCTTTCTGCCCCCACAACCCTGACAGTGAGTGCCTCCAATTTTGCACCCCAGTGCCTCACTCACCTCATCCTAGTCTTGGCTGTGCCCCAGCCCAGCCCAACCCCATTTGTCCCATCAGCAACCAGGCTAGTGTGTTTATATAGCTCTGTTGTTGCTGGAGCCAGTGCTGGGCTACGCCCCCTCTTTCTGGGAAGTGCCCTCTCCTTCTAGGACCAGCGCTCCAGCTTGTGTTCCAAGTTCTTACCTTGGCTCTGAGAAGTTCCTGCAGACAAGTCCAGAAAGTACTCTCAGTGCAGTTCACATGGTGTGGCTCAAATGAGGCCAGACACAGCTGAACTTGAGCCATGGAGATCCAAGAAGAGATTCTGGAAACCAGGGTTCTTCAGGCTTCTTGGGATCCAGGTAGGGGCCATCTAGACTTCCTGGTGAAACTGATGTGTAGCCCTAGCCAATGGGCTGGGATGAGAGAAGTGGTTCATGGTAGGGATGGGTGGGTGTTGGCTTGGTGGTTTGCGGGGGTGAGAAAGGTTAGGATATGAATGGGCTGGTGTGACATTGAGCATGAAATGGTCAAAGTGATCCAACAACGTGGATTCCCCAGGGCCTGGGAGAGTGATCCCCTTGACTATCAGTGTGACTGTGAAGGAGGAAGCAGGAGGCCTGCTCATATAGAAGCAAAGGCCTGGCTCTGAAGAGCAAAGGTTGGCACTAAAGTTCTGACCCCAGTCTGATACCATCTGGAGAGTAGGGGGCGTGGGAGTTATCGGGAAGCTTCTTGGCCACTGAACTTTGGCTCAAGAGGCATGAACCTTGAGGACTGGACCCAGATGGTTGTCATATGAGGTCTGTCCAGAAAAAATCCAGCGACTGTCAATATAACAAAAACGGTTTACACTACTACATCAATGTAACCTAGCATCCAAGGAGAGTGGACTGGAGTGCACATGTGTGAACAAGGATGACTTCACTGTAATAGTCTGTGGGGGCGTTAGACACCATTGAATAAAAATGTTATTAGGTTGCTGTCAGCATTTAAAATATGACAAGGCCACTGATGGTGATTCCAACAAAAGATTTTTCAGAGTGTTTTGAACAGTGAAAAGGATGCAGGGAGAACTGTAAAATTTCAAGGTGCCTACTTTGAAGGAAACCGAGGTATCAATGTCCTGTTCTTTCTTATAACTTCTTTAATAAATACCTCTATTTTTTATATTACATGGCAGGATACTTTCTGGACAGCCCTCAGGGCCTGCTTCGGATCCCTTAGTTAGAATAAAAGTGAAAGTGAAATAGGGGGTGGGAATAGTGCTTTCCCAGAAGGATTTTGTTTTACTCTATCTGCCCTTCCCAGAACCAGCTCTGGCAGTGAAGAGCTTTGTTTCCCTTGGGACAGGGTAAGTCCCTGGCTCCTCTTTGGGCCTCAGTTTTCTCCATTCCTGTAACAAAGGGGGTAGGTTGTAGTAATAACCAGCATGTTTATGCTAATAAGAGATCAGGCGAGGAAAGACTGTCCCTAAATGATTCTGTATCTTATTTCTTAAGTGCTGAAGAGCTCCAGCCTCTGCTGGATGACTTGTCTTCCAGGAGTTTCAATTGGGACAGATGGACAGGACAAGCAGGACAGAGCAAACAGCAATATCCGTCAGTCCACTGAATGTTCAGACTTAGAGAGGGCCTAGGGAGTTTACAGGAAGGAATCTATGATGTGAAGGAGTAGTTTACTCACCATTCTCCTCCTCCATCTCCTCCCAAAGAAGAGGAAGCTTGTCACATACTAGAGCCAGGCACTCCAGCTCCTCACACGTACATCATGACCACGAGACAGAACTGGACTCTAGGTGAGACTTGGGGCTGTGCATGGCAGAGTGGAGCGGGTACAGGGGTGGGAGGTGGGTTTTGAGAACACAGTGGAGCAGTGTGGCTACCCTGAGCCTCAGCCCCCAGGTGACTCCTCTGCACTGGATGGTGTTACTTTTAGCCTCTACAGATGCTGTGGCTCTGGGTCTACTCCAAAGTCTCTATTCGAAAAGGGCCAAGAGGTGGGGGCTGAGGGTTCTTCAGCCCCTCCAATTCCCTGGGCAGAGCCCAGAATATCTGAGCCTGGGTGCTGAGCATTCCCAGGAGGTGCAATAGCCGCTGATCTCTGTGACTGTCCTTTCCTCAGACCTTAGCCCTTTGTGGGTCCTGCTCCTGTGTGCCCACCTCATCTTCCATTTGACCAGAGCCACACCTATACCTCAGGCCACCACAGCTGCCACTGCCTCGGCTGGGATCGCAAAGGACCCCAGCCCCTACCAGCCCAGAACATTCCCAACAACTAGGCAGTGCCCAGCACTTGAGGTGACCTGGCCAGAAATGAAAATCCCACTAAGTAAGGAGCAATTCTGATGGGAGCTCAGGAGGGCAGTGGTTGGAGGGTGGGCTGTAGGCACAGAGGGTCTGAGAGTATATTTGATGTCTGAACATATTCCCCCACCCCCTTCTGCTATATACTCCTCCACCAACCAGCCAGCTTGGCTGAGCATTCTCCCTCTCCCACCCACATCAAGAGTGTGGGTGCATGGCCCAGCTCCCGAGATGCTTCCTAGCAAATGGGGCAAAAAGAATTCAGACATAAGGAATGGTCAGAAGACGCCCAGAGCCTAGACTACGGGGTGCTCCAAAGCCCAGCCCCTCCTCCCAGAGCCCACGTGCTCCCCTGGCCACTTCAGAGGATCAGTGGTCTTTGGTGCTGCCTCCTTGGCCAGGTCTCCTAGAGCCACCAAAGCTGGGCACTACCAAAGGTCATCCTGAGGAAGCAAGCTCAGGCGTCATCACCTGAACCAAGGGCCTGTCCCTAGATTCCTCTTGTTCAGCCCTGGGCCTCCCTTGTAGACAGCCAGACTTCCCTTTCAACAGCCTTTCTCACCTTTGGTGTGCTCAGCAGCACTCCAGGTTCCTGTGTCATGGGCACTGAGGGTGAGCAGGCCACGGAATGGCAGAGGGGAAGGTGTGCTCTATAGAAGGGCTGACAGCCACATATGTCCCTAGATGGAACGCTGACCTTGTCCTGTACCGCCTGCAGCTACTTCCCCCACTTCAGCATCCTCTATTGGCTGGGCAATGGCTCCTTCATCGAGCACCTCCCAGGCCGGCTGCGGGAGGGCAGCACCAGGTGAGGGGCATGGTGGTGAGGCCAGAGGGAAGCCGCCTTCCTACTGCAGTTCTCTCAGAGCCTTTCCTTCTCTGTTCCAGACGGGAGCGCAGGGCCACCAGCACCCAGCTGTGGAGGGCCTTGGTGCTGGAGGAGCTGAGCCCTGCCCTGCACAACACCAACTTCTCCTGTGTTTTCACGGATCCTGAGCACACCGTCCTGCGCCACGTTGTCCCAGCCCAGCTCTTGGTGAGGAACCCAAGGGAAGGTTTCCAGGGACTGGAGGATCTCTGCTGCAGTGTGGGGAGGAAAGGGTGGGCTCTTCCCAGGGAAGCCTCCAGCTAATGACCACCATTCCTCTGAGCCTGAGGTAGAACTCCGGGCTCAGGCAGAGGAGGCGTGGCCTAGAGAAAAGTGACAAGAGCTGCGCCTTCCCCTAGCCCTCATCCTTGTCTGCATTCACTTTCCCCAGGCTGGGCTGAGGACAGTTGTGCCCCCTACTCAAGAAGCCCTCCAAAGGGTCCTCTCTTCCTCACCATCCTGACAGGTGAACTCTGAAGCCTGGTTGAAATTCCACCTCTTCGTGTAGTCTAGGCTGTCTCTCAGTTCAGGCCACATTCTGCATCAAGCTCATGTTATATTTGTACAGGCATACTTCATTTCATTGTACTTACTAGATATTGCATTGGTTTTTTTTTACAAATTGAGAGTTGGTGGCAACCCTGTGTCGAGTAAGTCTATCAGCGCAGTTTTCCCAACAGCATTTGCTCACTTCATGTCTCTGTTACATTTTGGTAATTCTCGCAATATTTCAAACCTTTTCATCATTATATTTGGTATGGTGATCTGTGCTCAGTGATCTTTGATGTGGTATTTGTTTTGGGGTGCCATGAACCATGCCCATATAAGATGGTAAACTTAATTGATAAATGTGTTGTGACTGCTCCATGGACTGGCCATTCCCCATTTCTCCCTCGCCTCAAGCCTTCCTATTCCTTTAGACAATAGAAAATTAAGCCAATTAATAACTCTATAGTGACCTCTAAGTGTTAGTGAAAGGAAGAGTTGCACATCTCTCACTTTAAATCTTCACTTTAAATGAAATGCTAGAAATGATTCTCTTAGTGAGGAAGGCATATCCAAAGCCAAGATATAAAGAGTGGGCAAGAAATTCATGGAATGAGGGGATAGCAGAGAGGTGGGAGTACTAGTACGCAGTTTGTGAGACTTGTTATTAGTATGTGTATCAAATTTCAGCCTGCTTGCATCCGTGTTCTTTCAGATATTGCCAAAGAAGCACATCCAACATGAAGAAAACCCCAAGTATCAATAATACTGAATTTTTCACCACCATTAAGTTCCTCACAAAACAAGGGGAAAACACTTCAAACCATTTTGGAAGAGATGTTACTGGTTTACAGGGACTGTTGCGTTGGGAAACCCATGGTTTACAAGTGGCATAGCTTTTTCAAGCCAGGCAGAGAGTCAATTGAAGACAACCTCTGTCCAGGATGGCCTGTTGAGGCCACTTCCTCAGACATTATCAGAAAAGTTGAAAACTTGTGGAAGGTGCCAGATTGAATAAAAAGCAGCTTACAGAAATGGTTGGAGTGTCACCTATAACCATTTTGAATATTCTCTATCAGCATTTAAGGATGTCAAAAGTCAGTACAACTGAGAATGCTCATGCTTTAAAAAACACCACCACATGACAGACAGTGTTTGGACCTCTGCAGGGACAACAAAGATGTTTTAAACCACATTGTCACTGGAGATGAAGCTTGGGTTCAACATGATGAACCTGAGTCAAAGGAGGAATCCACACAGTGGCATGAAAAGGGCATGCAACCCCCTAAGAAGTTCTAGGTATCACAATTGGCAGGGGAAATCATGGCTACAATTTTTGGAGGGTACAGAGGGCATCCTGCTGATTGATTAGAAGGATGAGGGTGTCAGAATAACTGGAGAGCACTGTTCCAGTCTGCTGAAATAGTTAAAAGACTGAAGGAGAAAAGAGGAGGGAAATGGACCAAAGGGGCTTTTGCACAACAGTGTGCCTGTGCACAGGAGCAATGTTGTGTTGGCTACTCTTCACAACTGTGGCTTCCAAACATTAAACCATCCCTACAGTCCAGGCCTGGCTTTATCTGATTATTGTTTGTTTCCAAATATGAAAAAACAGCTTCGAGGGAAGAAATTTACAGAAGACAGGTTAAAGCTGCAAGCTGAGGGCAAAATCAAAACATTTTTTCCTCAAGGGTGTAAATAAAGTTATTGAAAGATCTAAAAAAGTGTATTAGGGTTAAGGGTAAATATATTGGAATGGAAAAGTAATAGCTTTTATCCTTCTTCCCCTTCATTCTGTGATTTTTTTTTTTAAAGGTTTATTTTATTGTTTTTGATAGACAGAGAAGGGGGAGGGCCCAGAGCAGTCTCCATAGTTGTACATTGTCAGTTTTCGACATGGTTTCATTCCACACAGCTGGGCGGGGTGGGGATGGTGTGGGTGGGTGGGTGGATGGGGAAGCTCCTGCATGGGAGACACACCCCCTCGAGCCAGGGGCCAAACCGGGGAGGGGGTGGGGGGGGGTGTGTGTGAGAACTGAACCGGAGGTCTCCTGCAGGGAAGCACACCTCAGTTTAGCATATGGGTCTACACAGGCCAGGGCTGGGATTCATCCTCGGTTCCTGGGGCTGCAAAGTGGTGCTTAACCTGCTGAGCAATCCCGGCTTCCCCAAAGATTTTATTTATTTAAGATTTATTTTTATTGTTTTTGACAGAGAGAAGAGGGAGGGGCCTGAACAGTCTCCATAGTTGTACATCATCAGTTTCAACAGTTTCATTCCACAGGTAGATGTGGGGCCGCACAGGGTGGGAACTGAAGCCTGATCCAGAGCCAGGCCCTAATAAGTCTCTTCAATTCTGTGAATAGTGAGAGATGAGAAAGCTGTAGAACATCAGTATCCAACCTTGTGGCTTCTCTGGGCCATAATGGAAGAACTTTCCAGGGCCACACATAAAACACACTAACACTAATGGTAGGTAGCTGATGAGCTAAATTAAAAAGGTCACAAAGCCGCTCTCACAACCATCCTGGGCTACAGGTTGGGCATGCCTGCTGTAGGAGGTTTGCTTCATGAGGGTTAAGGAAAGAAGCTGTCTCCCTAACAAAAGTGCAGGTGAAGCAGCAAGCGGGGATGTAGAAGCTGCAGCACATTAGCCTGCTATTGGCCACTTAGGATTTTCACAACTAGGGGAGACAACACCTGGCTTCAAAGGACAGGCTGACCATCTTGTTAGGTTGAAGCCAGTGCTCTTACCGTCTGAAAACCCTTAAGAATTATGCAAGTCCACTACTCTGCTTGTGCTCTATAAATGGAACAGCAAAGCCTGGATAATAGCACATTGGTTTTTACAACACAATTTACTCAATATTTTTAGCCCAGTGTTTGTTTCTACAGCTCAGAAAAAGATTCCTTTCAAAATATTGCTTACTGACAAGTACCTGGTTACTCAAAGCTATGATGGCAACATATGAGTTTGTTTTCATGATGCTAACAAGTGATTCTTCTGATGGATCCAGACGAAGTAAATTAAAAACCTCTGGAAAGGGTTCTCCATCTAGATGCCATTAATAATAATCATGATTCATGGGAAGATGTCAAAATATCACCACTAATGGGTTTGGAAGAAGTTATTTCCAACCCTCATGGATGACTTAGAGGGGTTCAAGACTGCACTGGAGGAAGTAACTGCAGAAGTGGTGGAAATAACAAGAGACCTAGAAGTGGAGCCTGAAGATGTGACTGTTGAAATCTGATAAAACTAGTGGGTGGAGTTGCTTCTTACGGATGAGCCAAGAAAGTTTTTTGTTTTTAAGATTTATTTTACTGGTTTTGACAGACAGAAGAGGGAGGGCCCAGAGCAGTCTCTATAGTTGCACATCATCAGTTTTCAACATGGTTTCACTCCACACAGGTGGGCAGGGACCTCCCCCATAGGAGGCACACCCCCTCAAGCCAGGGGCTGAACCGGGGAAGCAAGAACCATGAGGGAAGCACCGGTCAGGATTTGAACCTCGGTCCCCAGAGCTGCAAAGCAAGTGCTTAACCCTGCTGACCCATCCTGGCTTCCCTGAAAATTGTGTCTTGAAGTGGAATCTACTGCTGAATACTGTGAAGATTGTTGAAATGACAACAAAAGATTTAGAATATTATATAAGCTTAGTGGCTAAAGCAGTGGAAGGAAGGGTTTGAATCTTGACTCCCAGCTTTGAAAGTCCTACTATGGCTTAAAATGCTTTGAAACAGCCATTGCATGCAGAGAAATCAACTTCATTTTTGCATGTTAAGAAATTGCCACACCTCCCATCCTTCAGCAGTCACCTCCCTCATCCATCAGCAGCCATTAACATCAAGGCAAGATCCTCCACCAGCAAAAAGATCGACTCACTTAAGGCTTAAATGGTAATCAGCATTTTTTAGCAATAATGTATTTTTTCATTAAGCTATGAACATATTTTTTTTTTAGACATAATGCTATTACACACTTAGTACAGTATTATGTAACCAAAAACATGACTCACTGCAGTGGTTTGGAACTGAACCTGCAGTGTCTAAACTATGCATATAGCCTTTGTTTTCCTCTAATGCAGGGGTCTCCAAACTACGGCCCGCCTCTCATCCGGCCCCTGGAGACCTTTTTATCTGAATAAAATAATATTAAATAAATAATTAAAAACATTTGTTTTGATTCTTTTTTATTTGGACCTCGAGTGTATAGTCGGCCCCCAAACTGCTGTTTGATAGTTAATGCAGCCTGCAGGCTGAAAAGTTTAGAGACCCATGGTCTAATGGACTGTCCCACAGAAGGGATGGGAGCATCTGTCATACCCAGCAGGGCCCATGATGCTAATTCATAAATGACTTTCAGTGGAGGCATGCTGACATTTCCTCCGTCATTTAGATAGGTCATCCTTCCATTGACAGACCTTGCCTGGGTCCAGGAGAGACTGGAAAGAGGACTGCCACTCAGAAGCTAAAGACTAGATTCAGAGGAAACAGACCCTCAGAAAAGGACAGCCCATAATGCTCCCTGAGCAGAAGCCAAAAATGTAGTGTGAGGAGATCCTGTTGCCCCGAAAGGCCATAGGTAGATGGTCTTAGGCAGGAACAAAGGTATGCTCTAAAAAGCCCAGATCAAGACAGCTCAGCAGTCAAGGGAGAAAAATAGACTTTATTTACAAGTAATATTTAGAAAAGATCCATCCCTGGCCCTTAAAAACCTTCCCAGCATTCCAAATCCCACCCCAGTACAAGTCTGGGGAAGGTGGGGAATAAACTGCCCCTGAAGGCTACAACCTGCCCCACGCCCCCTTGCATGGGCCCATCTGTCCTGGAAGAGCATCCTCTGGGTACCCGTGCCCTTAGGCGGATATGAGTACCTGGGGGTGAGATTAACACCCCGTCCTTAGAGCTAGGGCTCCTGCTAGGGCCTGCCACCAGGGCCTGCTCCTCCAATGGTCCCTTCTAGATCCAGAGGCTGAGAGAACTAGCTGGGCCAAAAGACCCGCCACTCAAGCCAGCCTCAAATCTGGTTGTAATGGAGAAGTGACTGCGAAAACATCAGGAGGCCAAGGCAGGGAAAGGACCCACACTGTCCAGGCTCCAGGCCAATTCTGAGTACACATCTGTTCATCAAGTGAAGGCTCTAGTAAAAGTCCAGGTACCAAGCCAAGGTGTGGGCAGGCATGATAGTCTCTAGGGGTTTGGCCACTGTTGGCCTGGAAGCTGAGAGAAGGCACTGAGAGGGGCAACAGAAGTAGAAGGACCAGGCAAGGTCAGCATCAGGGACACAGGTGGGGCCACTCACCAGTACTGGCCCTTCAGTGCTTTGCCTGAAAGAGAAAGACACAGTCACTTGGCTGGATGAGACTTCTGATATCATCAGCTTCCTGCTCTGGCACACCTGCCTGACTACTACGATCGCCTCCATGGTGTGGTCCTGGAAACGCCTACCTTCAGGTTACCAGTTGTTGGCTGTGTCTAAGCAGCTCTGGGTACTGCCAACAGGAATGGGATTGTCTATCTCCCCAATATGGAGTGGTAGGTAACCAAGATGGGGGAACACCTGCTCTTGGCCCCCCAACATCCATCAGCCTAGCTCAGCCCCACCTTGCCCTGGAGGTTGCCTCATGGGTGATCTGGGGGCGTGCCCATGGTTTCCCTAAAAGCTGATCCCTCTCCCTTCCCTGTCAGTGCCTCCACCTTGCCCTTGGCCCGAGGGGTGGCAGTGGTGGCATCGATGGCAGCAGCAGTGGCAGTGCTGGTTGTGGTGGTGGCGATGCGAGGGGAGCGGCGCGTTCCACTGCGGGCATTGGGGGAGGCCTTGGTCAGGGCTTTCTTTGAGACCCCTCGCCGCAGAAGGCTATTCCCGAGCTTCTTGGGCGTGTTGAGGATGCTGAAGGCCATGGACTGGTGGCGGTCAACCTGTGGGGAGGGGCTGTCAAACCGGGCACTCCACCACTGCCCTCCCAGGCCAACCTGCTGCTTAGTCTCCCCCGTCAGCCCGATTAACCTGTTTAACCACAGCTGGAGCTGCTTTCTTCTGGGCCCCTGAAGTGCTCTGTTTGCGCCCTTCATGTCGGTCCCGGGGAGTCATGGGGCGTGGGAAACAGCTGGTGGGCTTCTTAGACTATGGGGAAGAGGCCAGTTAGGCAGACAGCAGCAAGAGGACGTCACATCCAAAGCCAGGTGTCTCAGAGATCAGTAGATCTTGTAAGTCAACTTGTCCAACCAGCAGCTCCACCCCTACCCTCTCCAGAACCAGAAGCCTCTCCTTTATTCATCCACTTTGCAAACTTGGTGAGCTGGGCCTGACCTGGGCAGGCTGCTAGGCAGAACAAAACATACGAGCCAACGTCGCCCACCTCAGGGGTGCCAGGGCCCTGGTGGGGCTCCAAGGAGACTCGTTTGCGCTGCCGGGTGGTGATGCCTGCACTCTCAGCTATCTGGGTTGGTTGCATGCTGGCTCGGCGCAGGGTCTCCCGGGGGTCACCGGTTTTCATCTCCTCATCTGTGATGGTAGCCAGGCTCAGGGAAGGCTGCACGGGGTAGAACTCAGTTGGTTAGTGGACCCAAGCTGTTTGGAGATGGAGCAGGACTGCCCGACTCTCTTCACAGACCTGGCACATGGAACCACTTGGCCCTTCCTATCGCAAACAGCCTCTCTCCCTAGTGTCTTCTCTGCCTACACCCTGCACGATGGCCAAAGAGCAGTCCCAAGCAGACCTCTCCGAGCTGCTGCCCACTCGCAGTGACTTCACCCCTGAGCTCCCTCCCCACCCACTGTGCCACTAGACGCATAGTCACCCTGCTTAGAGGCCAGAGGCCCAAGGCACTAGGATTCAGGCTAGGTCAGCAGGCGGCACAGGGCTAGCATGCCGAGGACGGGAGGCGAGCCCGTGTGGACAGTCCTGTGCGGGGAGCCCGAGCTCACCCTAGACTCCAGGGGGTAGCAGGTCTTCAGGTGTGGGGGGCAGACTCGGTTGCGCTGCTGCAGCTCTGCTATGCGGTTCCAGTCGTCCAGCTGCTCAGGCTCGTCCTGGCAAGTGCCCATGTAGAAGCTGCTCCTTCCTAGGGAGGGCAGGCAAGTTGCAGTAAGTGGGGCTGGATGGCCAGGAGGAATGAGGGTGGAGGCAGGTCACCCACTGACCCTGGCACTGTGCCAGCTTTTGCTGCCACCACTCCTGTCCTTTCCCTCATAGCTGAGTCCTGCTTTGCTCAGAGCTGCAGAAGCAGGAGCGGGGCTGAGAGACCATTTCTACCAGCTTGGAAGGGGTATGACACCAAGAGAAATTCCTAATACTTGATCCCCAGGAGATCCCTGAGGGCAAGAGCCTCTAAGAAGCATCTGAGGATAGAACACTGGCCAGCCTGGCCTGGCAGCTAGCTCACCACCACCTCAGAAGGGAACAGCCTCTGAGTGTCACTGTCATATTAAGATTCCCAGGCTCCTGTGCAAGCATTTCCAGTTCACCCTGGCTGAGGCCAAAGTCAGCCTGGTTGCCCAGCAGAGCCCCTTGCTGGGCAGGCTAAATTAGATCATGAGACTACAAGAAGGCAGCCAGGAAGCTAGCTGTGGGTTTTTAAAAGCTTGTCCTTTCCCTGTGCCAGGATCTGCTTCCACTATAATCTTTGGGTAGGATGAAGGAACAGTCCCCTCACCTGGAGGGGCCCCACTGGACACCCTGGCCTGGGAGCGGCGAGCAGAACTGCGAGTGGTGGGCCGGTAGCCGGGCAGGCTGAGCAGAGCCGAGTTGCTGTCGTCAGGAGAGGCCAGGCGGGCTAGCGACTGAGTAGAGGAGGTGGCTCTCGGGCCAGCCTGGGAAGCCGGGGCAGACTGTGAGCTATAGAAGGATGAGTTGGCGCTGTCTGGCTCCTCCACATCTGGTTTCTGGAAGAGAGGAGGAATCTGAATCTGCTATGGTGGGTGGAACAGGCACCTTTATAAAGAACTCTCCCTCCCACCATCCCTGTCCCGAAGCCCCTCGGATCCCATGGTCTCTACATGCGTCCCCACGCTGCTCTGTGGAGGTCCCTAGCTGGATGTCTGCAAGAAATGGGCCTCATTTTCCCATTGAGTCTACTGACAATGGAAGGCAGAGTGTATCGGCCCTTTTAGAAATGAGATGCAAAGAAAAGAAGTGACTGGCCCAAAGGTCACGCAGGTAGGAAGTGGGAGAGCTGAGGCTGGAACCCACGTCTCCTGAGCTAGCCTGGCTCATCCCACAGCTTCCACTGTCCCTCAGCCTAAGTTTGCCAGGGCCCTAACCATCTTTTGGAACTTCGCCAGCTTGGTAGCGCAGGGCACCCCCGACACAGAGGTGTCCCTTGCTGCACCAAAGTCGCCTCAGCTCTCCTTGGGTTATGGAAACAAGAGCCAAAGCACCCAGGTTGGCAGGCAGCCCACTGGGCGGCCACAACACATCTCAGCTATGCAGGGGGCACAGGCTGGGCTGCAACTTCTCCACATTCTCTCTCTCTCAAGCCTGCAGCACAGGGTCAGTGCTACACATGGAGAGGATGCCAGCCTTATGTTCAGTAGGTAGGCATCCACGTCCAGCCCTGCCCCTTTCTACAAAAGGCCAAAGATCATTCTCAGAATCTCAGCTTTCTGTTCTGTGAGATGGGAACTGGTCAGCCCTGCCTGCCTCTTGAGGCTGTTTTGAGGGCCCGATGGGAAGATACCCCTGAGAGGACATGAGCATTGCTGCCTTGCAGCCCCCTCCAGCAGCCCTACCTTAGTCATGGTGATGTTGATGATTTGTGTAGTACGCCGACGTGCAGAACGGGTCTTCCGGCCTGAGTCCAGGAAGGCGTCCCCTAGGGAGTCCAGGCTGCTCTCCAGGGGGGCTTGACCCCGAACAGGGATGGGGGTAAAGTAGAGACTTTCCAGGGATTCTACTTTGGGGGGCAGGTGCTGGGAGATGGGCGAGGCTGGCTCTCCAGGAATGCTGGTACCATCTGGCTGGGTACGAAGCCGCTTGCTGTAGAAAAAAATCTAAGATGCCATTCTGGGGGCTAGAAGGCATTTTGTCTGTCCCTTTGCTCCAAAGCAACCAGTTCCTACATTTATTACAAATAGTTCAGGTCAACCACCCCCTTCTCTGATTTTTCAGAGGTGCCAAGAAGGGCCCTTGAGCTGGGCCTCCCTTCAGTCCATTCTCCATCACTGGGAGATGGAGAATCCATCCAGTCCCTCTGAACACCTCAGTACTGGCAACAACTCCCAGACCTCTCTCTGCCTTAGCCCAGGCCCTGCTCTCCAGACCCATACATCCACTGCCCTAAGTACCCCACCCTGGACACACACAGCTATTCCACAAGGAATACATTCCAAACTAAGTGCATCTGTCTGCTTCTCTTCCTCTATCTGCTATTTCAACGAAGGGGAGCAGCCTCACCCATGCTGCCCAGCCACAGACATGGGCACAAGCCTCTCTTTTCCCTCTCCTGCCAAACCCAATCAGCAAGTCTCCTAACCACACCCACTCCACTCACATCCTTCCTTGGTCTGCCTCACCTCTCACCTATACTGACAATGGCATCAGGGGCACCAGAGTGGTGACATGCAAGGACTCAAGCCCGGCTGCTCAGGTTCAAACCCACCTCTGCCACTGGGGGACCCTGGGCAAGTGACCCTCTCTGCCCCCGTTTTACCTGTTAGTTCATTTAATATCTTTTGAATGTCTATAACCAATGTCTGGCACATACTGCTTGTTTAATGAAAACAAATGTTTCCAGTCTCAACTTCTACACTGGCTATAAGGATAAGCTATCTAAGATGCAAATCTGATCATGTCGGAGATTTCAAAGTCCCTCCCATGTTTCTCAATGCCTTTAGGATCATCTAAATGCCAATGTTCAATGGGGAGTCCCAAGTGGTCCTCCCAACGTCACTGTCCAGCCCAGCCAGGCTCTTTCTTGGCCTTGGCTCTCACCGCTCTCCTGTCCACTGGGCACACATACCTATAGCTTCTTCCAATACTCAGGACTGACAGCCTCCAGGAAGCCTTTCCTAACCCCTTGTTTCTCCTGACTCCCACTGTGCCCTATGCCAACAGCTGGCATAACATGCTTCCAGAGGGCAAAGGGACCACATCTTATTTCTCTCACAAGCCCAGTGCTCAGAATACAGCCTAATAGGAGGCCCTCAATGGACACCAGATCAGGAAGAAGGGTGCCTCCTGACCTGGTGATAGTGAGTGGGGTTCCTTCCTCACAGCTGAGATCCAGGCTGTCAATACTCAAGTCCAGCTGAGGCTTAGCCTGGGGCTCCCGACTCTTTAAGGCATCAGTTGCCACTTGGAACTTGCCCAGGTCTCGAAGTTGCTGGTCAGCGTGGGCAACCTGGAAAGCAGAGGGCCAAAGAGAGTGAAAAGAAGCCTAAGGCAGGGGTGGCTTAGAGAAGGGCAGAGCAGTCCAAGATGACAGGAGTGAGGGACTCTGTCCAGCCAGATACCTGTGCCTCCAGGCTGCGAACCTGGGCAGTAAGGTGGCGGCAAGTCTGTTCCGTCTCCTTTGTCTTCAACCCGGCCTGCTGCAGCTCCCGGCCTAGCCTCTCGGCTTCGGCCCTCAGCTCCTTGTTTTCCTTCTGCAGCTGCTCCAGCCCCTGCAGCTGCTCCTGCAGTTCTTGGTTCTGCTGCTTCTTGGCATCATAATGGGTCTTGGCTTTCTCCATCTGTGTGGGCAGACAGGGTGGGTGGTGGGGGGCAGAGGGCAAGAGGGAGGACAGAGTGGGCCAGGGCTGGACTCACCTGCAGCTTATAGTGCTCAGCTGCCTGCTCCTTCTGGCTCAACTGGGCCTGCAGCTCATTCAACTGGGCCTGGAGGTGTTGAGTTTCTTGCTGCCTCTCACCTCCCTGGGCCTGGAAAGCATGAGGAAGACTGAAGCTGGTCTGGCTGCTACACCCAAATCTGCTGACTTGCCCTAGCCTCTTGGGCTCCATGACATTTTCAAAGTCTGGAAACAGAAAAATCCTCCCCAATGCCCCCAAACTGCAGCCTACTGAACTACTACATACTCTTCAAGGTCCGCAGTCCGCAGGAACTTTCCCTGTCCAGCTCATGCCATTTCTGGCAGAATCCTGGCAGACCTAGACCTATTTTTGCCTTTTTTTTTTTAATTTTTATTTTTTATTGTTTTTGAGAGAGAGAGAGAGAGAGATAGCTATAGATAGATACAGAGACAGAGAACTAAACTGGGGGCACTCCCCAGTTCAGCACATGGGTCCGCACAGGCCAGGGCAGGGATTCGATCCTGGGTCCCCGGCGCTGCAAAGTGAGCACTTAACCCACTGCGCCATCCTGGCTTCCCCTATTTTTGCCTTTGAGAGCAGGTATAAATCGGCTCATTCTCTCTCCATGAATACACAGTCTCCCCAGGGAGGAAGGGAACCAATCCTCAGGGAACACCTGGTGCAGAGGATGAAGCTAGGTACTTGCAATGTGAGCTTTCAGGACAGGTGAACTCATTTGTCCTCAAAGCCACTCTGAGAAGTAACTTTATCTCCAATTCAGAGATGAAGAAATTTGAGTTCAGAGTGTTGAGCAAATTGGACAGGGTCATAGTGATTAAACAGAGTAAGATTTGAACCTTGGCCCACCTGACTGCAAAGCCTGTGTGGACTCATGTATGACACTTGGTACTGCTTCCTGTCCAGATCACACATGCCTTGGGAGCAGGGCCTGTGTCTAATTCTCTGTCCAGTTTCAATGCCAGCAAGTGCTTAGTCTAGACGCTAGACAGGATCATCCAGGAAGGCCCCCAGGAGTGTAACAAGCATCTTTTATCACATAATCGTGACATGATGTGGAATGCATGGAAGTGCGCTGTGGAAATGAAATTCTGAGTTCCCACCAACTCCTGCAACTCAGCAGGGCATTAGCGAGTGCTGGGGCCACTGGGGCCCAAGTCCTTCACCCCTGACTAAAACCTGTGACACCTAGACTGCAAAAGATCAAATATTAAACCAAAGGTGACATTGTTAAAAACATTAATATTAAACTGCATTATAATATTACATGTTGTTGACACTCACTACTTAAGTCTAGACTGTCTAGACCAGCACAATCCAATAGAACTTTCTGCAGTGATGGCAGTATTCTGTAGCTCCCCTGTCCATTATGGTAGCCACAAGCCACACACAGTTACTGAGCAGTGGACATGAGGCTAGTGTGACTGAGGAATGAATTTTTAATTATAATTTTAAATACCGGTAACCCCACATGGCTAGAAAGTACTGAGGGAAGATCTGAGAGATTAAGTCACTCCAGTCTTCCCTTGAGAGTTCCCAGAAGGCACATGCAGGGGGCTCCTGAGCCACAGACAGATCTCCTAAGGTTGCCACACCCCCATACTGCCTCTCCTCTGCCCCTACACCCACCACAGCCCCTGGGGTTACAGAGCACCTTCCCTCCTCTGCCTATCCCACCTTTAGCTTCTGTTGCTGCGCCTTGCTGGCTTGGTCATGGTCAGCCAGCTTCTTACTCAGTTCTTCTACCTGAGGTAGGGGAAGGAAGAGGAAAAGTGAAGACTCAGGCCTGCCCTTGGATGTCCAGGCAAATTACGGGGTTTCCCTAGACCAGTCCCCAGTATTCCTTGAAAAAGAAACAGGTCATTTCTCTGGCCTCCAATTTGGGAATAGCTTGCTGCCCAGTTTGAGTGACAGGACCTCAGTGAGGAACTCCACACACAGGTCCTGCCAGAGCCACCTGCCCATGCGAGGCTCCACCCCCAGTCTGCAGGGGCAGAGGCCTATAGCTGCCAGATTCAGCAGAAGCAACTCTGGGAGCTGACGCTTCACCCCAACCCTTCTGCTGCCATCATTCCCAGCCTTAGCCTCCTTGGGTTGGAGACAGGAACAGGAGACCTAGGCTGTAACCCTTTCAATACACATCCCTCCTCCTCTCCAAAACTACCAAAGCCAAAACCCACAGGTGATCAGCCCTCTTCCCAATATCCACAGACTGTTAGGGCAGGCGTTTAGCAATGTGGTTGGCATGGGGGATCAGACTGTTGGAAGACAGAGCAGGGGCAGCACACATCCAAGTCCCCCCACTTGTAAGAGGAAGCGTATGGAGAGGGAGAGGGTGTGAGGAAGCATTACAGCCACAAGCATTCCTAGTTATCCAGGCATTCCAGGAGCTCAAGCATGATCAGCAAATGCAAGCCAAGTGCTCCATTGCTAACTGTTTGTTTTGTTTGTCCCCATCCCATCATTTTGGGCTCCTTGGAGAGAGAATGGGAGAAGGCCCAATTCCTCAGCACATGTGAGGTGAGAGGCCTGGCAGAGAAAGGGTGCTCCCGCTAAAAAGGAGCTCGACAGCCTTGACGTCTAGGGCATCACAGAGAGACCCTCATGAGAGCACGGCAGCCAGCCCATGCCACTCCCTGCCCATGCCACTCCCGTCTGGTGGAGGCCCTTCCTGCTCCCTGACATCTCTATTTCATACCCAGGTTAAGGCACAGAGTGGTGGACAGGCCTCCCGGTTCACAACCTTCCCTAACCTGTTTGCACTGTCTTGCTCATCACCTTTATGGCTTCTGTGCGAAAGAAGGAGCTGTGTTAGACAAGGCCAATGGTCATCCTGCTGGTGAGTACCCAAACTTGGAACAGGACTTGGAGATTTGGAAATCCCAAGGACTGTCTGTCACTTGCTCAGATATGGGGAAGATGAAGCCTCCCCTACCCGTCCCTAACAGGCAGACAAGAGAAAGTGCAGAAAGGTGGAGAGGCCGACCTGAGATGTGTGGGATGAGGCCTGAAAGAGGGCCCAGCACACTGCACTCCGGGGCAGCCTGGGCCTGGATTCCACGGCTTGAACCTGCCCCCTTCACAAACAGTTCACAACGGGAGCTGGCGGAGGCAAGCTGCAGCTGGCTGGGGTCATGCACCAAGACTGGTCACCGCTTAAGCAGCCAGCATTTAGCAAGGACCCCAGGCATTACCTGCTTAGTTTGCTCTCTCTGAAATACCTCTAGCTGTTCCACCTGTGCATGAGGAAGGAGCAATGGAGAGTGAGTAAGATGGGGGCCAAAAGGCACCTGTCCTGCTGCCAGACTGACCTCACTGAGGCTCTGATACTTCCCCCGCAAAGGAACTAGCCTTCTATCTAGTCATTTTTACAAGGCCAGTTCTGCTCATTCTAGCCCAGTGGCTCTTGGGGCCTCCATTGCAGTTGCACCTCACACTGTGCCTCCAGAATGGGCTGATGGCCTTCACAGTTTGACTCTCCAGGAAAGAAGCCTTCAGGGAAGCAGAGGCTATTAGTATTTTCTTTAGGACAAAAGGGGGCAACAGACTTGAACTCGACTCTTCCTCTGCCACCCAGTGAATAAAGAGGGACAAGACACTGCAATAATCGGGGAGCTGGAGGCCCAGAATGCAGAGGAAGCAATGTCCCCTTCTCTCAGGTCCAATCTTTGGAGGTATGGTTGAGCTGGGCACCTTACCTGGGCAGTGAATTTCTGCCTCTCTTCCTGGAACCTCTGTCTCTCCTCCAGAACCTTGACCTTGGCACCCTCATACTTGGCAGTCATCACCTCCAGCTCCCGGGCTGTGCTCTGTGCTTCCCGCTGCACCTCAGTCAGATGGGCCTCAGCGTCAGCACGTACAGTTGCCAGCTCTTGGTCATACTTCTCCCGGGCCTGGTCCAGCTCAACTTCCAGAAACTGTCGGCCAAGGTTGGCCCTCTCGCCCAGCCCCCGATTCTCCTCTGCTAGCAGGCCATGAGCCTTCTTCAGCATGCTCAGCTGCTCTGCATAGCTGGCCTTCTCTGCCCGCAGCTGCTGGGCAGCTCGCTCTTGCTCTGCCACCTTCTGCCGTAGGGGCAGCAGCTCCCCAAGCTCCCTCTGGGCCCGCATGAGCTCTGCCCGCAGCCCGCCAGCTGCCTGCTTGCTCTGCTCCAGTTCCTCACGATGACGCTTCTCAGCAGCGGCCTGCTCAGTCTGCAGCTTCTGGCACAGGTGCTTAGCAGGAAGCAGCTCACTCACCAGGGCTTGTGTGCTAGTGTGTTCGAGCTGCAGGGCAGAGAGGGCTTGCTCCTTCTGGAAGAACTTCTCCTGCCATGCCTTTAATTCTTGGCCCAGCTCCTCAGCTCGCTCTGCCTGTGAGGCCAGTTCCTGCCTCAGGCTCTCTGAAGCCACCCGCTGTTTCTCTGCCTCCTCCCGGAGGGTCTGGACCTCCTCCCGCAGAGCGGAGCTGCGTTCTGTGGCCCTGGCGCTGTTGCTAGCTGTCTCTGCCTGGAGCAGGCGCAGCCTCTCCTCCAGCTTCTGGCTCTTCTCTGACTCAGCTATCACCAGCCGCTTCAACTCCTTGCTCTCGCCCTCCTTCTCCAGGACCTGGCGGTTCAGAATGGAAACCTCTTCCTCCAAGCTGCTAATGAGGCTGTTTTTTCTCTCAGCCTCTTGCTGGCCCCGGGCTACCTGGGCCTTCCACTCATCCTCAGCCTTGCTGTGGTCTTGGGCCTTGGTGCGGAAGGTGGCCAGCTCCCTTTGTGCTGAAGCTAAGGTTTGCTGATTGTGCCCCAGCTCCTGGGCCTTCTCCTCTAACTTTCCCCGCAAAGTGTCCAGAGCAGCAGCCTGCTCAGTCTGGGAATTGCGCTCAGACTCCAGGCGGCGCTCCAGGCTGTAGGCCTTCTCTTGGTGCTCACGGCATTGCTGCTCCAGCTTGCTCACCTGTGCCCGCAGAGCCTCCAGCTCAGAGCCTCTTTGCTTGGTCTTTCCAGTAGCCTCAGACGGGGCTCCTGACCCAGAAGCATCTTCTCCGCTGGCAATCCCTAGAGACCGCTGGCACTCCTCCTCTTTCTTGGCCAGCTGTTTCTTCAGTTGTTCCACAGTTTGCTGAAGGTCCTCTAACTCTGTTCTCTGGACTGCCTCTCGCCCACGAAGCTTGGCCAGCTCCTGGTCCTTCCCTTCCTTTTCCATCAGGGCATGGGCCAGTGCTTCTTGCAGGGTTGCAAATTCCACACGCTGCTCGTTGAGGGCATTCTGCAGCCGCATCTCAAGCTCTGCCTTGGCGGCCTTCTCCAGGGCAAGATCAGCTTGGGCTCGGCCCCGCTCCTGGGTCAGCCGCGCCACCTCCCGCTCCTGCTCCCCACGCTCCTCCTGCTGCTGTCCCTGGCTCTCCATCAGTGCGGCCCGCAGCCTCTCTAGCTCATTGCCCATTTGCTCTGCCTCACGCTCCATGGCCTGCAGTGCGGCCTGAGTGCTGCAAAACTGACGTCCCTGCTGCTCTTCCAGCCACTCGGACTCTCTGTCTCCTGCCCTCAGAGGCTCCTTGGGTAGCTTACTGGAGGTGGTTTCCTGCTGCTCACCTGCCTTCCGTACCAAGGCCTCTAGGCGGGCCACCTCCTTACTGGTGGCAGCCATCTTCTCCTGCAGAGTGGCGAGGTCATCTGCAAGCTTCTGGGCCCTGACTTCCTTCTCCTGGACCTGCTGGTGGGCTCTGGCCAGGCTGGCATGGAGCTGAGCTAGCTCACTCTGCTGCCGGCCTATCTGAAGCTCACTGTGGGCCTCTATCCCTGCCACCTTCTCCTTCGCCTCCTGCAGCTCCTGACGGGCCTTCTCACATTCCTCCTTCAGGGTCATCAGTTGTTCCTGGAACATGGCGCCATACTGGGCTTCCTCTTGCTGGCTATCCTCGTACCGCTCACGCCAGGTGGCCACCTCCTTGGCAAGCTGCTCACACTCACTCTCAGCCTCGCGCTGGGAGGCTATGGCCTCTGCCAGCTCCCGCCGCAGGGCTTCCACCTCAGCCTGATGGGCCTCCCCAAGCTGCTGCACTTGGGCCTCCAGCTCCTTGCGCCCAGCCTTCTCTTCTTCTAGCTCCTTCCATTCCTGCTGATGCTGCTCCACCAGGCTCTGGGTCTTTGCCTCTAGCTTGGAGATATAACGCTGTTGCTCTTTCAGGGCATCTGCAGCCCTGCGCTTCTCCTCTTCAAGGCTGCCCTTGGTGATCTTCAAGGATTCCTCAAGGGCCTGGACCTGCTCCTGGAGCTGACCCTTTTCCTGGGCTATCCTTTCTCTCTCACTTTCTTTTTGCTGCTCAGACTTCAGCTGAACCCTTAACTCTGCCACCTGGGCCTGGGTCTCACACTGCTCCTGGCGGGCTGCCTCAATACAGGCCTGAAGTTCCTTCACTTTTTGGCTCAGCTCTGCCTTCTCCCACTGGGCCTGTGTCACTGAGGTCTGAGCACTGTCTCGGGCTTCATTAGCCGCCTGAAGTTGCTGTTGTAGGACCTCTAACTTGGCAGCCTTCTCCTTCTCTAATGCCTCCAGCTGCTGAAGAACCAAATCTCTCTCCCTTAAGGAGGCCTCCCGCTCCTCAGCAGCAGTGGCCAGTTGCTGGGCATGGTCTCGCGTGGTGGCCTCCTGCTCCTTGGTGGCCTCTTCCAACTGCTGCTCCTTCTGCTTCAGGCTGTTGCTCAGCTGCTCCACCTGGTGGCGGAGGTCTTGAGAGGCCTGTTCTTGCTGCTGGAGGGTCTGCGCTAGCTGGGCCTCCTCCTTTTTGGCCTGCTGCCTTAGGCCAGTCAGTTCTTGATCCCGTTGTTGGACAGTGGCATTGAGGGTGGTGAGCTCAGAGGTCAGCCCGGCCACCTGGGCAGACAATTGGGTCACCTGAGCCTGGGAGGCCTGCTGCAGCTCCTCCTTGGCCTGGCTGGCACTGGACAGGGAGCTCTGCAGCTCAGCCACCAAGCCAGCCAGCTGTTGCTTTTCTTCCTCAAAGTGGCCTCGCTCGGCAAGCAGCTTGGCTTCCCGCTGGCTCTGCTCAGTCTCCAGCGCCTGTACCCTGGCCTGGAGCTGGGTGTTGTCTGCAGCAAGAGTGGCTGCCTCTTGCTTCAGGGATTCCAGCTGGTGAGAGAAATAAACAAATGGAGATCAGCATGACTCTTCAGTCACTATGGCCTTTCTGGAAACTGAGAAATGCCAGGAACCTGAACGTGCTAAACAGGGAGGGGTCCACACTAACCCCAGCACACAGGTCTTACAGCTGCTCCTGCACTTCCTACCTGCAAGACGTCACCCAGCACCTCGCCCTTCTCCTGGGGGGCATTCTCCCGCAGCCTGGCCACATGTTCTTCCAGATGTGAAAGTTTTCCCTGCAGGATTTCATTCTTCTCTTCAAGGCATTTCTGGGAATAAACAGCCGCATGTGAACACAGATGGAACAGGTTACATATGACTCACAAGCTCTCCTGAATATCAACAAAACATGGGACCCTATCACCTTGTTAACCAAGATCTCCTTTTGCCCTGACCTAGAAAAATGTCTCAGAAACCATGGACCTGGGACCATGAGGGACCTGACTTTCTAGCCCCTAGTTCCAGGGCTGAATTAAGTCATAGGCTGCTGAGTTTACTTTGAATTTCCTTACTGTATACCCTTCCTCAGAGAAGTCTTGTCTTCCAGATTATCCAAATACCTACCCAGTTTAAAAACATCCCTGGCCTCTCTGGGTACCAACAGCAGCAGCATCCTCAGCACCACCTGTGCCCCCCAGGCCCTCCACCCCCCCACCCCCACCCCCACTGTTCACTAAACACCTACAACAGGGCAGGCACTGAATTTCTCATTTCTAGTCCATATAACAGATTTGGGAGGTAGCTATTACTATCGCTCTTTTAAACAGCAAGAAGCTGAAGGTCAGATGTTAAGGGTCTTGCCCCAGGGCTACATGGTTAATAAGTGGCAGAACTGAGTTCCTATTAACAACATCAATAATAATAGCAACTAATGCACTGAAAGCTTACTTTGCACCCCACAATGTTAAGTGCTTTCTATGTGTTATCTTACAATGGTACATGAGGCATCTACTTGTTCTTTTTCCCATATTCAGGAAAGGCTGTTGAGTGAGAAACAGATCAAGTAACTTGTCTAAGATCCACACTATAAATAGTGAAGACAGTATTCAAAGGTGTATTGGACTTAATCCCACAATCTTTTCATTACAGCACACTATTAAACCTTGGAGAGAAGTCAAATTAATTCCCAAAGGCCCCAGAGACTAGCAGATGGAACTCAGCATTGAATGTACAGTCAAGGTGGTAGCCTTGACTCCACAAAGCAGAAGGTTACCTTGTCCTGCAGGGCTGTGCTGAGTTCCTTCTCGAGATGGGCCTGCTTCTCCATCCACTCCCGAGTGGACTTGCTGTGCTCCTCTGTCAGGTCATTGAGGGCACCCTGTAGCTGCTGCAGGTGACTGGCAAACTCGCGCAGCTGAGATAGACAAATGGGAATCTCCATCACCCAGGGGCAAAACTGGCACCACCACTGCTATTTGCTGCCTGAACTCCAGGAGCTAGATGCCTCTGACCATCCTTCCCACCTTCCTCCAACCAATCACAATGAATCACATCCCTAACTCAGAAGTACAAATCAAAATGCAGGGCCACAACCCAGTCCCAGGCAGCAGCCAATTATGGGACAGGAAAGGGGCAAAGCACGCAGGTCTCTGGAGAGATGGAAGCACAGCATTAGGTGCTGGGATATTCTTTTCAACCCTCCCTTGGAGAATCATCCAGACAAACGCAACACCAAGGGGCTTCCAGGTCAGGGCAAGACACCCTCAACACTCACTTTAAAGGAAAGGTCTCCATTCTCCTCAGAAAGCTGGTTAATTTTGCGATCCATCTGGCGCTTCTCTGTCTTCAGGTCCTGGCACTGCTTCAGAGTTTCATGGAGCCTCATGGTGAGGCTGTGAGGGAGGAGAGTAGTGAGAAGAGTGTACCCCCCGCCCCGCAATGTGTGCAGGATTGGGCAGGGAGCTGGGAACACAGGCAGGGAGAACTCTACCTCTCATTCTTGCCACGGAGCTCCTCAAGCTCCCTGGGCTCCAGTGGACTGGCAGCCTGCTTCTCGTTCAGCAGAGTCAGACGGTCAATGCGCTGCTGCATCACAGCTATCTGCGCATCTGGCCCGGGGGGACGGAGGGAGAAGGAAGGTCAGCACAAAGCCGGGGGGTGGGGGGGTGG